>WNWK01001064.1:70000-235000 GCA_009830355.1 Cherax destructor | reverse complement strand
CATGTTTCCTGTTATAGTTCCTTGATAATGTGAGTAGTCACGAAAGCGCTTGGAATTCTTCTATTTTTTCATAGTGGTTTTCTTGCATATATATATATATATATATATATATATATATATATATATATAATATATACACACAAACCCGCACATATAAAAGGAGAGGAGCTTATGACGACGTTTCGGTCCGACTTGGACCATTTACAAAGTCGTCGTCGTAAGCTCCTCTCCTTTATATGTGCGGTTGTGTGTATTGTTCAGTCACGGTATTGTGCCTTTTTGTTATATATATATATATATATATATATATATATATATATATATATATATATATATATATATATATATACATTTATAAATGCACTGGAGAACGTACAAAGGAGGATGACAAAGATGATCCCATGTATCAGAAATCTTCTCTATGAGGATAGACTGAGGGCCCTGAATCTGCACTCTAGAAAGGTGTAGAATTAGGGGGATATGATTGAGGTGTATAAATGGAAAATAGGAATTAATATTGGGGATGTAAATAGCGTGCTAAAAATATCTAGTATTGACAGGACTCGCAGCAATGGTTTAAAATTGGAAAAATCCAGATTCAGGAAGGATATAGGAAAGCACTGGTTTGGTAATAGAGTTGTGGATGAGTGGAACAAACTCCCGAGTACCGTCATAGAAGCTAAGACGTTGTGTAGTTTTAAAAATAGGTTAGATAAATGCATGAGTGGGTGTGGGTGGGTGTGAGTTGGTCCTGATTAGCTTGTGCTACTAGGTCAGATGCCGTGCTCCTCCCTTAAGTGAATGTGACTGACCTGAACAGGTCAAGGCATTGGCTTAAGTCGGTGGGAGAATGGACATGCCTCGCATGGGCCAGTAGGCCTGCTGCAGTGTTCCTTCTTTATTATGTTCTTATTTAAAAATTATGTGATTGTTACTTCGTTTATTGCAGTTACATTAAATAGTATTTATAACTTGAAGTAAACTGTGCAATCTAGCTGCCTCATGAATTAAGACAAATGTAGAGACTAGTGTGTAACTAATACAATTGTGCAGGTGTGTGCCCGCAATGCACTGCTTGCCTCAGAGTTGAGCCAGATGGAGGCAGAGGTCACCAAGATGAAAGACAAGCTGGAAGCTTGAGGAAAGTCGCATAAGTTACCAACTCGCGTATTCAGCCCATGCTGGAGGAAGTTGAAGGTTGGGCCGGTCTCACATCTGCATTCACACCTTAGGAGATGGTACCGAGTTCACCCATACCTTCAACCCTTGCGGCATTCACTTTTTTCACATTACATCATTAAACTATCCTATCTAGTTTAACACCTTGTCTGAGTGGCTCCGTACTTTCCCACCCAGTGGCCCACGTACCCCTGCTACCGGGGTACGTGGGTACCCCATAAAACCGTTTCCCCAAGGTGGCTGAGTGGTCGTCACTCCATACTTGGTTCGGCTTACCTTGCAGTTCATCGTGTGCTCCAATACTCATTACACTGGTCAACAATTTTTGAAAAGTTGTATGCTTCTTAAATAAAATTAGTTAATTTGTATGTATTTTCATGTCCTGAATCCAAATATCACCTTGAAAAATGCTTATTGGCTATACCTGGAGAGAACCTGGAGAGAATTCCAGGGGTCAACGCCCCCGCGGCCCGGTCTGTGACCAGGCCTCATGTTGGCATAGAGCCTGATCAACCAGGCTGTTACTGCTGGCCGCACGCATAGGTTTAAATTATTATTATTATAATCAAATAGAAGCGCTAAACCGCAGGGGTCATACAGCTATAGGTTTAAAGATAGAGACATGTAATATTTGATTATTTTATTATTTACAATATATGTCGGTATGTTTTAAACTAAACCGTACCTACTCTCTGCCTTTTTGCTTGACGCTTATAGTGGGCTGAAGAATCATCTCTTGCCAATGTCCAGCAATAGTCTGCAAGCATTCTTGTGCCCCAGGGTGAAACCTTTCACCATGTTCGTCACTAACTGCCCCACAGTTTGCTGGAAAAAAGTCTAAATGTGAGTCCAAAAAGTGGATTTTAAGAGACATATTAGATCCCATGTTCTTGTAAGCCTTGATGAGGTTTTCCACCAATTCTTCATAGTTGCCTTCCCTTCTGTTTCCGAGAAATCCCTTCGCCACTAACTTGAATGCTTCCCAAGCAGCTTTCTCCTCCCCATGAAGGTCTGATTCAAAGTCACCATCTTTAAGAAGCTCTCGAATCTGAGGACCATTGAAGACCCTCTCTTAGCATCGCTAAGTGAGGGGAATTTTTATGTTAAATACTTGAATCCCTGACCGGATTTGTCCATAGCTTTTAGAGTTTTTCATGAGCCCCAGTTTTGTGTAGTGGTGGTAGCAAAATTTTGTTTGGTTCAGTGAGAGGTGGATGTTGAACATTTTTCATCCCAGGCTCCAATGATTGACGAGGTGGCCAGTCTCTCCTGATGTAGTGGGAACCTCTTGCACGGCTGTCCCATTCACATAGAAAGCGGCAGTACTTGGTGTATCCGCCCTGCAAGCCCATGACAAGAGTGTTTGGCTAAGAAAATCACCTACCTTTCACCTCAAAATATAAACTTGCACAGCACACCCACCTTCTATGACTGCTGGAACAATAAAGAAGTGCAGCGAGACTGAGTGTGGTAAAAAAAAACGCTGCCGCAAACCTGTTGGAACCTGTTGTGACACGTAGGTTTATATTGAAAAGTAGAGCTAACAGACAATTTTACCCATGATATTCATTATCAGTGACCTAAAATTAGTTGGAAATTGCTACTCTGGTCTCGGAAGCATTTTGGTTGTTGACCAGTGTTATCACTGTTATCATGGTGTCAGCTTTACCCCTCTGGCGTTGCAGGGGATTCGGGTGGAATCTTGCCACCGATGATATATCCTACTGGGGATCTGTATAAACCAACTCCTTCCTTAATAGTCCGTCATGTGAACAGAAAGTCATCTATCCGGCCGGCTCCCACCAGGATACCTACATTTCTGACTGTCGGTAGTAATTCCCTAGTCTGCCAGCTTTACGCCAATGTCTTTCAATCACTTGGCTGCTGCAGCAAGACCTTTGGCCGTAATTGCCGTGGGTAGCGTCTTTACTACCAAGGCTGTAATATTTCTGTGATGTCCATCCAATTTAACAGTGACATCCACAATATCATAAAATTTGGCCGGGGCCTGACTTATAGCCCCTCCCAATGTCATACTAACTTCGCCGGTGGCCTTCAACTTTAATTTAGCCACCAACTTCTCTTGTTATCATAGACACTTGTGCTCCCGCGTCAAAGAATAATCGGGTTATTTACGACCTTTTCCCGTTCACAACTCCTGCCATGACTGTAGCTAGGGCAGCACCTCTGTAACTCACTCGGATTAGAGACTTCACCCACACTACTCACGTTGGCTACCACTTCAGGCTCGGACTCGCTTTCTATCTCTCCCTGAGAAACGTCCCTACTAGCCTGGGGTTCCCTTAAATTATTGGGACATAGTGCAGTATGATGCTTACCTTTCCGGCAGTTATAGCACTCCCAAAGATGTGTCTGGCAATCTTCTGCCTCATGTCCCCCACAGCACTTTAAGCATAGATGCAACTCTTTTTAGTCTCGGTTGCCTACCCCTTAGTGTTGTATACTTAGAGCAACTCGTGCTAGTGTGTTCGCCTTCGCAAAACATATTCTAGTACGAGTGCCTCTGAGGTTCTGCTTAAAGGCCCTTGCGTTAGACACTTTTTGGCCATAATACACTCCAACGCAGTGGCGGCTCGTAGCTAAAATTAGTAGAGGTGCTGCTTCAGAAAATTTTTAGCCATTGTTTTAATATTTTGTAAAACGAAACAAGCATATAAAAAGAGAACTGGGAAAACTTAAGCTGTTGAAGTTCACTTAGTCACAGAACTTGTTTCTTGGGGATGCAAGGAGGCCATAATTAAATTATTTAAATTTTCTGTAAAATAAAAGAACCGAAAAAAACTGAATTAAATAAAATAGCTGGAAGCATGATAATCATCTAATTCTACACTTATCACATTCAAGAATATGGTACATGGTTTTTAAGTACAACACACGTCGCAGAGTCAAAAAGAAACACTACCTTACACTTGCACAACAGGGTCGGCACTGTGTCAGCGACAGTGCTCTTCTACCTAGTGTGCAGCATCTTATCTCGGACATGTGCGCATGCGCACAACAGCCAAACACCGAGTCACGAACTGTGAAGCGCACAGTTCCATACAAGGATTTTTGTATTTTTTTCATGCACTAGGGGATGGCTACTGACGTTAAGCTTAAGGATTATATAATGTACAAGTATAAAGAAAGAATTAAAGAAATAACTATGTAATAACTATGTATAACTATGTCTACCATGTATCATTGTACCATGTCTCAATAAAGTATTATTATTATTATTATCGATAATATAGAGTGAAAATAGGGGGTGCTGCAGTTCCTATACACAAGCCACCACTGCTCCAACGTTAGTCTTATGAGCTTTAGATTGAGCTCCCGAGTTTTTTGAGTAACTTTCTAATTTTTTATGGGGTAGTGGTGGTGACTTCTCTCTCCTATACTCAAATGAGAAATGAGTTATCCCAACCCATCAATAATTTGTTGTATTGTAAACTGGTTCATCTGGTTTTTCAAATGTAACTCATGCACCGTAGTACTAGCCACTTTTATCTGAATTGTCTAGTTAATTAACAAGCCATTCTGATTTACCCTGGTCATGTAAATCTTTGAGGCTATTTGTCAAACTCATAACTTCAATGCGGAACTTCTCCAAGATCCGACGATCGTGATGGTAAGTCTCTAAATCCAGCAACCGATACCATATGGCTATCTTTATCTCCTCAGTGTTGCCGAACATGTCCTTTAATTGACCTTTGGCATGTTGATAATTAGCGTCAGTTGTTTGGTAGTGCTGGATCAAGTCTGAGGCTTTACCCGTAAGCTGTGACCGTAAATACTGTAATTTGACTGCATCTGAAAAATAATTTCGTCATCTATCTGGGCTTTAAACTGATCCCAGAAAGCAGTGTACTCTCTTAAGGTTCCGTCAAACGTTGGTAAATTCATTTGGGGCAATCTGGGCAACATTGACAGGAGTGTGGCTGCCTGTGATCCCGGCAGTGTTAGTCACCGTACTTGTCATACTAGCCTTTAAGGGAGGGGCGAGCCCCTTCCTTAAGGAAGATTGAAAAATTATGGAAAAAAATGTTCTTTCCAAAAAATAGTGCATCATTTTGGCAATATTTTGGTGTAAACAGCTTGGTTCTATCATATTTCTAAGCATGTTTTTCCTAAATGTATTTTTTTGTTCTTGCTTTCATAAATAATACATGTTGCCAATTAGTGTTTTTTTTTTCCAAAATTACGATTATGATTGTTTTATTCAAAATACACTACATAGCAACATCTCTGATGCCTCCATTCAAGTGTTCAGTCACCTCTGGGGTCTCAACAAGTGTTGATGTATGCAACACGCTGAGATTTAGCGCGCCGTATCCATAGAGTTTTACAGAAACAAATATATCAATAACTCTGAAATAAATTATTGACATTATGAACCATTTTTGCAAAAAGTATTAATAGGATTGTCATGATTTTTGCACACATTAATGAGTAATGATGGATCTACAACCACCCAATGAGGATTTCCGATATCTTTTACAGCTTTGTATTTATTGATTTTTTCCCCTTAAAAAAAAAAAAAAAAAAAAACTAACTTCAATATTTTTTATAATGGAATCTATTGATATTTTCGCTAAAATGCATTGGGTCAACAATTATATAGCCTTTATCTTTCATCTAATGTTAACTACAGCATTGTACATCTTCCCAATTTTGAAGAAATAGGAAAGTTTTGTGACTCCTAAAATTTGGAACAATTTATTTTTTTCTATAACTTAAAGGCAAAAAGTCAGTACAAAGATAGTGTATAGGTTTTTAATAGATAAGTATGTTTATGGAGCATCTTGCGATGTGAACAGACTGACTGATGTTGTAGTGGCCAGGCTTAGGTTTGGCTACAAGTACTTCTGGCAGTTTGGGAGACACACAGATGATGATCAAACTAAATGCAAATTATGTCATCAGGCATATGGTCACTGTCTTGAACACTGTGCTTAATTGTCCACTTATTGAGGAATATAGAGATAGACAGTATAATAACCTATGTGACATGTCAAGATATCTTATTAATGAAAATAAGATACCAGTTATACTACCTTTTGTGTATCCATATGCTCTTGCGCTACCGTCCACAGGATGGATATGGGGTGCACAATAAACTAGCCACTTCGGTGGCAAAATCTAATCTCCCTTAATGCTTTTAGTTTATCATTATACTCATTGTACTCATTCATCTCCTCGTGACACTCATCATCTTTGGAGAATTCATCCTGAGCTTGCTTGAGACTATCATGGGGTTCATCCTCAATAGCCTGTTGCTCATATATTGAGAATGCTTGCTTGTAGGCCTCCCATTCTTCTAAAAGCTTCAAGCAGCCTTGTATTATTATAATCAAAAGAAGCGCTAAATTATTATTATAATAAAATAGAAGCGCTAAACCACAGGGGTTATACAGCGCTCCAGGTTATTGTAGGATGCAGGGAGAATGGGTTGTAAGAGGGAGATGGATGATTAGTAGGGTATGGAGTGCAGCATGACGGTGGATAGTGCGGATAGAGGGTACAAGAGATCGAGGTAGAAGGGACTGAAGTGCTAGAGGTATAATCTTCAGAGTTTGTGATTATTATAATCAAATAGAAGCGCTAAACCACAGGGGTTATACAGCGCTGCAGGTTATTGTAGGATGCAGGGAGGGTGGGTTGTAAGAGGGAGATGGACGATTAGTAGGATATGGAGTGCAAGATGACGGTGGATAGTGCAGGGGTGGAGGGTAGCAAGAGATCGAGGTAGAAGGGACTGAGGGAGGTGCTAGAGGTATAATCTTCAGAGTTTGTGTAGTAAGTCAGTTCTGTCAAAAAGTCAACAAGAGAGTCAGGATTAAAGGAGGGTCCATCTGCAAGAAGGAAGGTAAAGAAAGGGCCGCAGAGCGAAGACGTCGTTGGAGGTAAATTCTGGTGCTCATTGATAGAGTGGGCAGTCCACAGAATATGTCGAACAGACACTGGAACCTGACAATGCTCACAGAGAGGGCAGGGAGCCTCTCCATGAGATACCCTGAGTAAGACGAGTGTGGCCGATGCGAAGACGGGAGAGTGAGTCTCCCAACCTGACATTGGTGACAAGAAGAAGGCCAGAAACCTATAACCGGTTTAATAGAATGAAGTTTGTTATTAGCAGGTCAGACCAGCGTTGTTGCCAACGGGTGCGAAGGTGGGTAGCAATGACCGCAAAATAGTCCGTGAAAGGAACACCTCTATATGAAACTGGAAGGTCATGTACTGCTGACCGCGCAGCAGTGTCTGCCTGTTCATTGCCCTGTACGTCAACATGACCAGGGACCCAACAAAAACAATATCTTTATGCTTGCTAAAGATACGGCGTAACCAAAGGTGGATACGAAGAACTAGGGGGTGAGGTGTATCAATTTTACGGATAGCCTGTAAAGCACTAAGGGAGTCTGAAACGACCACAAATGGTGACACAGGCATGATGATATGTGCCAAGAATGCATCATCGGTAATATGCAGAGGTTGACCCACAATAAAGATATCTTAGTGTTGCTGATGCATGCTTAATTTCATAGTGCAACGTAAATAATAGCTAGCAGAATTTACCGTATGTTCAGCTAATGAGGACTGGCAAAACCTACTCTGTGACATCAGCACCTTGTCCGCCAGATCAAACGATCATCCCTGGCTACTCGAATCTTTGACTACCGTACAGATTAGTATGCTAACTGGTAATGATCCTCGTACACGCTGTCGGAAACACTGCTGCGAATCCGGCGTCGAATGACTTTGAACCATCGGTGTATACTGGATGCATGAATGAGAAGAATGGTCTAGAAGAAGACGAACCGCCGTAGGTAGTTGGGCTTTCGCGCAGGGTAGAGGGATAGAACAGACACGGACAGCAGGAACGTCCCAAGGGGGTAGGGGAAAGGGAGATGTCACATGAACAAGAAGCGCTAAAGCAGCCTTGTAAATCATTGCAGTCTACATTACTGCAATGACTGACTAGTAGCTCTACACCTGTTGTGTGCTCTATTCAAATGCCCTTTAAATGCAGCCAGTGACCGTTTTAACTTTGCTAACACTAAAATGGACTCTTGTTTGATTTTTCTTCCAGCATTGATGTATTATACGTAGTTAGAATGCAGTGTTAGTATGTACATACTTTAATTAGCCCGCCTCACAGCACGATATGAAATTAGGTAAGAACGAGTCTCGAAGCTCTTCGATAAGCTTAACAATTTTCTTTATCAGGTCAACAAACACACACAAAGATCTACGTTAAAGGTAAACTGCAACATTATCAGATAAGCGGACTGCTGGACATAACTATGTCAAATGCTACCGTATTATCTGCCTATATCAAAAACTTTCTTGACACAAACGATAAAAGTTAGTGATTAGTTAGACAGTTACTAATATTAACCGATAACATAGAGGATTGTGGATTCTAACTTATGCTATGATTCAGCGGGCTTTTATCCCCTCATATACGTTACTTTCATATTGCTGATAGAATTATTTAATAATAATTATTACTTGACTCTTGATTCAAATGTACACCGTCAGCCCTCATACCTAACTGAAACATATTGCTAAGACAGCTTAACCTAGCAATTTTCTGTACAACGTCTGAATAGTTACAGAACTTAAGCTAGCCTCTGGTGCAAATCACGAATCCCACATTAATATGAGCCAATGACAATGAAATTCACCCAGTACAAAATGCAGTTTTTGCAAGATTAAAATTCACTTGGTTAGCACAAATAAATTTAGCAATTCAACTTATGAAACAGTAAGTAATAAATGTTGTGTGTAAATAACTTTGCTTAACTGTGCCTAGTTTAATTCATTGTGGTTAATTGGATAAGTTATCCTAACCTAACTTTATATAACTGTTGAAATTAGTGTGCAACTATAGCCTAAATCTGGCCTTGTGATTCACTGTAAATATTAACTAGGCTATATCTGGCCTAGCTGTTATAATTGTGGTAATTGTGTTATAATTGTGGCTACCTTACAAATTCACTATAAATAATAATTAAATATAAAAGTTTCCTACCCTGGCTTACTTGTAATCACTGTAAATAATTAAGTTCACAAGCTTAACTAGCCTACCTTGGCCTTCCTGCAAATTACTGTAGATAATTAAATTTATGAGCTCAACTAGCCTACTCTGGCCTGCCTGTAAATCACTGGTAAATAATTAACTTCTGTGAGTAGTTAGCCTAGCCTAACTTGTGCAAGTCTCTGGGCCCAGCTGTGAGCTAACTTAACCTAACTTTTGTTAATCCCTGGTACATAACTTGGCCTAGCTGAGTTGAGACCACTCTGTCTGCTAAACTAGCTAGTCCACATCTTGATGAAGGACCATTGTGGAAATTGTGTATAGACTGCCTCCTTGTGAGATGCTCACCCTAGCAAGTATTGTTGACACAGACACCCTGAGATTAGACGTCTCAGTCTCACAAGTGGCTTTTAGGACACATTTCCATATGCAAACTGATCTTGCAAGAAATTCCTAACTACATGCACAAATGACTAACTTACTTGGTGGAGAATATGCTATCAGAAATCCCCAGATTCTACCCAAGCAAACCTAGATACCTCTGGTCTCTCTCTTCAAGACACCATGTGCAGTGAAGGACTTATTCCTGCAAGTATTCAGATGGTATTAGTATCCCCTGCCTGCACCTTAACGATCCCTGAACTCAATGGGTATTCCCTAAGCAATATATATGCAGACACTAGCTTCTAGACTAATAAGAGGAGATGCCCGCAATCTTACCAGGTCTGTAGGCATTCGCCCACTAATTACCCACAGTTCAAATTGCCCACGTTCCTCAGAATATCGCTGGCCAACTGCGGGGGCCTGGATAGATTATTATTATAATCAAAAGAAGCGCTAAACCACAAGGGTTAGGGCCTGGATAGAGACAAATATCCTGAGTACTTCGGGAAGCCTCTATGATTCTTTGTTCCACAGGCCAAGTATTTTGAAGACACGTGGGGCAAAGAGCTTTTTTTTCCCGGTACTTTATCACCACTGTGTCTAGTCGAGAAGAACATGCTAGCATCTGTCTGACCCCCTCCTGCCTCCATTCAAGCATGAGGTTGCTAGTTCACCTTATCTAATATAATCTAATATTCACCTATGTTAAGGTCTAAGCCTACCTATATTAAGGTCTAAGGCTACATTATTAATTATAATATTTGTTACTAACAGTATAAACCTACCTAAACCTCCTTAAAGGGTAAATCTATCGATTAGTATGTACAAACTCTCTGCATTTGAAATCTAGTGTTTGTTTGGGTGGATGTTAAGTGCTCCTAAAGCTTATTTACAGTGAATCTGTCAGTCATATTTCTTTGGCACCAAATAAATTTTCACAGAAGTAGAGGTGGAGGCGCCAGTCTTTTCCTTGAGCGGTGGACTTATTGCACCTGTCTCCGTTGCTATGTCCAGGGCCTCATCACTTGTGCATTTAATATTGTCAGAGGGAATTTATCAGCACTTCTAATTCTCTCAATGGAGGTGCAGGCCAAGTCTTCTGGGTGGATGGAAGTAGAGGAGGTGGAGGCACCAGTCTTTTCCATGAGCGGTGGACTCATTGCAGGCCTCGTCTCTCTCCCATGCCACCCACTGCCCCCACAACACTCACCACCCACAGGCAGAGACTGCTGCTCGTTCAGCAGTTCGTGACCTAATTTCATACAGGGGTATTCCTTTCTTGGACCATTTTTCAATAATCTCTAAACAACTTCGCAGCTGTTGTTAACAATGGTCTGAGTTTATCCACAATAAATTGCATTTTGTTAAACGATGTTTGGGTTTCTGATCATCAGACATGCAAGTCACACTAACAGGAATCTTATGGAAAAAACACTTAGTACAGTTCTGAGGATTGTCAAGTTAAATTGTAGATTCATCTCTTAATAGATTGTGCTGAATTCACTTCTGACCTGGCCTTGCTGAAAGTTCTACCTTAGACTCGGACTCGTTGTACCTTTAGCACTGCTACTACTACTGCCTCCAAACTTACCTCTTGCACACTCCTACCCGATGCTAGCCTCTGACCTCTGCATGTTCCTTCTTTAGCACATCCGACCCTGCAACACTGACCCTTTTGGCTTTAGTGCTTAGCATCAGGACAGGCCCAATAGTGATAGTTTTTCACAGAAGGAAAAATATCCTTACCAATGAGACCATAATAGGGTGGGTTAGGGTATTTAGATTCGATATAAGGAAGGAGAAAGTCAAATTCCTTGGACCAAGAACCCCTTCACTGCAGCAAGGGAATTTTTCAGTTTAGGTATATGGCCATAAATGGTTTTTCATGAAAATTAAACTATATATTATAAATAAATTTATTAATCTGATTAGCAGGCATAATGATTTAACTAATAAAATTTATTGGTTGGAATGCTAATAGTGATGCCAATAGTTGGTATAAATTCCACTACTTTATATTTTTAATTTATAAATATACACAGGTGGCATATAAAATATTAACCAATATTAAATGAAGTTTCATTAGAAAGGCGAATTTCAGAAGCTTTATGTATTAAATTTTTAAATTACAATTTAATACTTATGTTCTGAAAGGCATACAGATTGAGCAATATTTCATTTTTCCTTCTGAACTATATCTAGTGCTTCAAATGATGAATAAATGCTATGATACAAATACAAGTATGGTGGTACCTCAGCATACGAACAGCTCCCAACTCGAACAATTATGTAAGTGTATTTTTGTAAATGCTTTTGTAAGTGTATTTTTGGGGGTCTGAAATGGATTAATCTAATTTACATTATTCATTATGGGAACAAATTCGTTCGGTATCGGCACTCAAACAGCCTTCTGGAACGAATTAAGCTTGTAACCCGAGGTAGCACTATCACTAATAATGCAAAGCAGGCTTGCCCATTTACCAAATGTATTGGAACCATTTCCAATGATGGAAAATACTGATTTGCTATAAAGAATGTATAAAATAATGTAGCACTTTATACATCTCAAATCACATAATGCATACATACATGACAGTCTTCTGTGCCTTTGTTAAGACATGCTCAACACAAGACATTGTTCTTATGCTTATTATTAATAATGGCAAATATCTTTTCTACAATTGTCTTTAATCACAAACAATAGTATATTTAAAGCATTCCCTTACATTTTACTTTTTCTAAAAATTTTAATTTTCAACTACTGTAATGTAAGCTGTTAATCCAAGTTAAAAAAAAAAAATTCAAGTTGTTACTGAAGCATGGCAGCCTTGGTACTTAATAGTAACTGATGCACAACCACTGTTGGACATAAATTATTGCAGTATGGCACTATTTTGGAAAATTTACTTCGTGGTCCAATATGTAACATCAATTGTCAGGTTCTAATTTTTGACTTGTTAATATACATTTATATTTAATGCTTCATATTTCACTAGTCTAAGCACAAAGTAAAGCACTGTTATAAATGTCCATCACATCTTTGGTTTATGGGAAGTTGGAAACTGAGCATCAACGGCACTGTCCATAAAGCAAACGTGAAACTAATGTCGATGCATTATTAATAAGAGACCTTCACGTGTACAATTTTCCATAATACTTCAATATGAAGAGTTACAATAATGTTGCACTAATTTTATTTCACTTATGGTCAGTACGCTAGATACAAGTCTATAAAACCTTTATGATCAAATTTACATGTCTAAGTTTAAATGTCTTTATACAAGCCTAATGCAGAGATTTTTTTAATATTCCTTTTGTATAAACTAACAGTAGGTAAATTCAATATATGTAGCATATATACAAACTGTACATCACATATGACACGAAGAATTAATGGCATACTTTTCACTACTAGTTCTCTAGAAATTGTATTTCCTGTCAACTGATGTAGTGTATACTATATACAATGAGTAAACACTTTCATGTGTTTGCTAGGAACTAGCTCCAGCTCTTGAGTCCTACCTCTTAACCACTTATTAGATATCTAGTGAGAGGAGTGGGTGGCTGAATAAGTGCCCATGTCCATAGTTATGTATACTGTACTTGGTTATTTTGGAATGACAGGGGAAGAGGCAATACATATAAATATATATACAGTACACTGAAGAAATATATTATAAAACATCCACACTTAGGAAGACTTTCATGGGGATGGTTGAGAAGGACCTGCAGCTAAAACAAATACAATTGTCCTTCCAAATCTGCAACCTTCTGTATTCAAGAATTTCAGTTATCCAACATCTTTACCAAAATGAGCAACCAGAAAATATATTCAATTATCCAACATTCTTTGTGGCTCATCAGCTTTCCTAATCTCAATTTTTTAAATAAATGTTAATATTAACCAAATTAGAGATATTTTTTTTACATTATTAACACATCGGCAGTTTCCCACCAAGGTAGGGTGCCCCGAAAAAGAAAAACTTTCACCATCATTGTCTTGCCAGAGGTGCACTTACACTACAGTTATAAAACTGCAGCATTAACACCCCTCCTTCAGAATGCAGGCACTGTACTTCCCATCTCCAGGACTCGAGTCTGGCTTGCTGGTTTCCCTGAATCCCTTCATAAACATTACCTTGCTCACACTCCAACAGCACGTAAAGTCCTAAAAACCATTTGTCTCCATTCACTCCTATCTAACACGCTCACGCATGCTTGCTAGAAGTCCAAGCCCCTCGTACACAAAACCTGCTTTACCCCCTCCCTTCAACCTTTCCTTGGCCGACCTCTACCCTGCCTTCCCTCCACTACAGATATACTGCAGTAAATCAACTGATGTTCATTTACTAATGTATTAGCAGTTTCCCATTTTGTAGGGCCTCTAGAAACACATACCCCAGAAAATTTGGAGGGATGACTATTCGAGCAGTTTTCACAAGTATAGAGTTTTCTATTTGAGTGTGTATGTACACAATGTCTTTTAAAGTAACTTTTTTTTTATTATTAAAGTTAAATCTGGCACAAAACAAGACTGTTATTGCTTCAAGATAACATAGTTGTTCTGGATTTTTTATTGGTTTATTAACAGAACGATCCATGGAAAGTACAGTACCTGCACTCAGGAAGGGTAGAGATGTTGCAGTTCAAAGGGTCATCTGAATTACACCTGCACAAGTCTGACAAGACAGCTGTTGAATGAATGATGTTTCCTTTTTTGAGTTGCCCTACCTTGGTGGGAGATGGTTGCTGATAAAAAAAAAAAACTAACAGGGTACAACTATCAAATGTTCCACAAGAAATTTTAATCTTCCTATAACAAAAGGAACTGTGAATGACATGTGAAGTATCAGCATTATTATATTTATGGGGAAGCACTTAATCCATGGGGGTCATATAGCGCCTGGGGAAATTGGTAACATTCAGGTTCAATCTAAGGAAGGGAAGGACATCCAATTTCTTGAATGAATTATCAACAATTTTCTGAACTGTTGCATTGTCTCATACAGTTTAATTACATTTCTTTTTAACTTATGATCCTTGAACAATTTCTACCTTTATTACAAATCATCACATCTTCACTTTGGCACCGGGATAGTCATAATACCGTATTAAGGTTTACCACTCTGAGTCAATTACCAAGGAAAGAAAATGCACAAGTTTACCTTAATGCTGACTTATAAAACTAAAATGTAAGGGTAAAGCTTTCCAAAAAATTCAATCGTCACAGGCAGTAGCAAGAAAAATTCCTTTATAACAAACCACAAAGCTGTAAAAATGTATAAATTTCAAAAGGTAGCTAATAAAAAGAGAAGGATAAATTTTAAAACCACCATTCCCTTGCTTTGGATTAAATGTTCATACTGACTGTACTTCAAGAGTATGAGTGACTCCACTGTTTATAGAAAAAATTTGCCTCTCCACAAAACTTGCCCACAGCTTTTAAGACAAAGAAATATTAATATAATAATCTCGCATAAGCCTTTTTATGTCTTTCTTTAAATTGAAGGAAAGGATTTCAATCTTTTTATATGAACCTTCTTATAAATACCATAGTATTTGATCTGAACTCATTTACCATAAGCACAGTATGGTATTAAGTAAATGCAGGAAAACACTGCTTTTCAACAGTAATATTGGCAGTTCAAGATATACCACTGATGTTATGATAGTTCAAAATATGTACAGGATTTATAGTAAAATATTCACTATGTAACAGTTTAATGAAGTCTAAGTAAATTATGATAAACTAGAAAATGTAATATACATACATGGTGATAAATTTTCCTAAATTTAAGATGCAATGTATTAATTCCTTACAAAGAAAAATGTTACACTTTCTTTACATGAAAGATGTGTAGTTCCAAACTGCAATACCAATGCATTTTAGAGCTTTCTACACAGCATCAGCCATTTCCTTGTCTACCTAGATCTATATCATTTTTCCTATTTCAAAAGGTGTGAAATTTCAAAACAGTTATGAAGGAGTCAGAATAAGGGGCTATTAAAAATACCTCTTAAGAGACAACAAAATAATACCCGTTGACCACCAGCTGCATAAATCTGGAAACGTGTCTAGATATAGAAAGTATGTTTCTCATCAGTTTGTACAAGAGGCACACCCATTTTTAACTTGCTGAATCCCTAAGTAAGCTTTGGCAAGGAACTGAAAGTGTTTCTTAACACCATAATGCATGAAAGGCTGCTGAAGAGGTAGACAATGCTTGCACTATTTCTTAACAAATGCACAGCTTAAAACTTAATAAATCATAACAATGTTTTTTTTTTTAAATAGGGAAATCATGAAATCATTAGTTAACCTTTAATTGTGTTTAAGAACTATTTTATATTTGTTGCCTATTTACAGCGAGGTCACATCTGAGGAAGATTGGGTGGTATTTTATCAACAAAGTTTCCGGGGAATTGTCCACACTTTCCATTACACTCTCCATACAGCCACTGATCATTCAGGCGAGCCAACACATGAACCACACTGCCTTCCTGTTTAAAAGGAAAAAAAATTCAGTTAGATGAATTTTATCTAGGCTTCAAGCAAATACAGTGGACCCCCGAGTAATGAGCACCCCGGAAATCGTACAATTATGTAAGTATAATATTGTAAGTGCTTTTGTAAGTGTATTTTTGGGGGGTCTGAAATGGACTAACCTACTTGACATTATTTCTTAAGGGAGTAAATTCGTTCGGTAATGGCACTTGAGCAGGCTTCTGGAATGAATTTCGCTCGTTACTTGGGGGGTCCACTGTACTTGTATTATTAAATAATATAAAATTGACTCTTCTCCATATAAAGAAAGTTGCAGCAGTCACACAGAACCTACACACTCACCCTTGTATTGAGTGCCAGCCATGACCCCACAACTTGTCTACAGCCATAATTAATCCTTGCCAGTTTATATTATGCACAAATCTACCCAGTTAAAAAAAAAAAAAAAAAAAAAAAAAAAAAGTCAGAAGTTTACTTAAAGGAAATATGTACAGTGGTACCTCGGTTAACGATGGTCCCCAAACTCGCCCTTTTATGTAAGTTTATTTTTTAAATGCTTTTGTAAGTGTATTTTTGGGGGTCTAAAAGGACTAGTCTATTTTACATTATTCCTTATGGGGATAAATTCGTTTGGTAATGGCACTTGAACAGCATTCTGGAACGAAAAAATATTGTTAACCAAGGTACCACTGTACAATAATCTAAAACGCGTTAAAGACAATGATATTCTACATTTATTTTGTACCAACGAAAATAAAACTTATGTACAGTATTATTATTATTATAATAAAAAAGAAGCGCTAAACCACAGGGGTCATACAGTGCAGTAGGGTAGGGCAGGATGCAGAGAGAATGGGTTGTAAGAGGGAGAGGGATGATTAGTAGGGTATGGAGTGCAGCAGGACAGTGGATAGTGCAGGGATAGAGGGTAGCAAGAGATTGAGGTAGAAGGGACTGAGGGCAGTGCTAGAGGTATAATCTTCAGAGTTTGTGTAGTAAGTCAGTTGCTGTCAAAAAGTCAATATGAGAGTCAGGATTAAAGGAGGGCCCATCAGCAAGAAGGAAAGGTAAAGAAAGGGCAGCAGAGCGAAGACGACGACGGAAGTAAATCCTGACAATGCTCACAGAGAGGGACAGGGAGCCTATCCATGAGATACCTATGAGTAAGGCAAGTGTGGCCGATGCAAAGATGGAAGAGTGTAATCTCCCAACCTCAACATTGTTATGTACAGTAGATCCTATTTCACTGCAGGGTTCATATACCTCAAAATTTGCGATTAGAATAGCAACTTTCCTAGGTAGCAGGTTGGTAGACAGCAACTGCTCAGAGAGGTACTATCATCCTACCAAATGAGTGTAAAATGGAAGCCTGTAATTGTTTTACATGATGGTAGGATTGCTGGTGTCTTTTTTTCTGTCTCATAAACATGTGAAATTTCAGGAAGTCTTGCTACTTCTACTTACACTTAGGTCACACTGCACATACATGTACAAGCAGATATATACACACCCCTCTGGGTTTTCTATCTCCATGGGAAAGTGGAACAGAATTCTTCCTCCGTAAGCCATGTGTGTTGTAAGAGGAGACTAAAATGCCGGGAGTGAGGGGCTAGTAACCCCTTCTCCTATATAAACAGTGTCTCCTCACTTATCGACGTACTAGTTTTCCGATGACTCGGACTTACGACTGGCTCTCTGACCAGTATGCATACCTATATAATGTACATAGTATATTAGAGCTGATTTCCTCTATTCTGTTTACAGTGGACCCTCGACTTTCGGTCATAAACCATTCCAGGAGCTAGACCTTAACTCAAATTATTCGAAAGTCGAAACCTTATTTCCCATAAGAAATAATGTACACGTAAATACAATTAATCCATTTCAGACACCCAAAAATATTCACAAAAAACTAATTTTGTGAAGATTAATTATAGTTTTACATACACAAAACAATTATAAATACATATATAAAGTAATAAATTTATAATTAAACATTTAAAATAACATTTACTTACCTTTATTGAAGAGTTGCTGGCATCTGGAAGATAGGGAGGAGGACAGGGGGAGGGGTTAGTCTTTGGAAGGGAAATCCCCCTCCATAAGGACTTCAGGTAACAAGTCCTTATCTAGGTTACTTCCCTTCTTTTCCTTTTAATGCCACTAGGACCAGTTTGAGAGTCACTGGACCCCTGTCTAGAAAAATAACTTGTCAAGAGTGTTCTGTTTCTGGTGCCTCTAACATTTTCCTGAAGTGGGACATGGTTTTGTCATTGAACAAGTTGCAGATGTGGCTTGTTTAAGCTTGCTCAGGGTGGTGTTTTTCAACAAATGTCTGCCCATCATTCCATTTGGAACAAATTTCCTTAATCTCTGAAGAAGTTACTACCTCACCCTGTCCATCTTCCTCCTGTGAATCAATTTCCTCTACTGTCATCTGATGCTGTTCCTGATGAAGCTCTTGCAGCTCTTCAGTGGTTAGGTCTACCTTGTGCTCCTCCACCATCTCTTCCACATCCTCACCACTCACCTCCAACCTCAGGCTGTTACCCAATGCCACAATATCTTCCACAATAGGCACAGGGTCGTCAGGGTCAGGGTCAGCCTCAAATCCTTCAAAATCCCTCTTGTCAACACAATCCGGCCACAGTGGTCTCCAAGCAGAGTTCAAAGTCCTGGAAGTCACTCCCTCCCAAGCCTTACCTATAAGGCCTATGCAATGGAGGATACTGAAGTGATCTTTCCAGAACTCTCTTAGGGTCAACTCAGTGTCCAAGGTCACTTCAAAGCACTTTTGAAATGCTGCTTTTGTGTACAGTTTTTTGAAGTTAGAAATTACCTGCTGGTCCATGGGCTGGATGAGAGGAGTGGTGTTAGGAGGCAAGAACTTCACTTTTATAAAACTGAAGTCCTCAGACAAAGTCTTCCAAGTTGTGAGGATGAGCAGGAGTATTGTCCAGTAGCAGGAGGCACTCGAGTCCCAATTTCTGTTCCAGGAGGTATTTCTTCACACTGGGGCCAAACACTCCAGTGAGCCATTCCAGAAAATTGCCTTCATGACCCATGCCTTGGTGTTAGCCTTCCAAAACACACAAATTATTCTTGTTCACATTGTGTTTCTTGAAAACACTGGGATTTTCAGAGTGATACACCAGTAAAGGTTTCACTTTAAAATCCCCACTAGCATTACCACACAACATGAGAGTTAGCCTGTCTTTCATAGGCTTGTGTCCTGGCAATGCCTTTTCCTCCTGAGTAATGTAGGTCCTGTTTTGCATTTTCTTCCAAAACAAGCCTGTTTCATCACAATTAAACACTTGTTGGGGTTCAAATTTTTCAGTGTCTACGAACCCCTTGAATTCCTGCATAAACTTTTCAGCAGCACGCTTGTCTGAACTGGCTGCCTCACCATGCCTCAACACTGTGTATGCCACTACGTTTCTTAAATCTCTCAAACCAGCCTTTGCTGGCTTTAAAATCACTCGCATCAGCACTGGTTCCAGGCATTGTCTAGACAAGATCTGCATGCAACTGCCTTGCCTTTTCACAAATTATTGCCGTGGAAACATTATCACCTGCTATCTGTTTTTCATTGATCCACACCGCCAACAACTTCTCAACCTCATCCACTGTTTTCGATCTATTTTTGGCAAACATGTCAACACCTTTAGCAACATTAGCTTCCTTGATTTCTTTTCTCTTTGCCAGGATAGAGGTGATAGATTGGTTTTTGTTGTACATCCTGGCAAGCTCACTCACACGTATGCCACTCATATTTTTCTACTATCTCCTTCAGTTCGATGGTGTTCCTCACTTTTACCACAGGGGTGCCACTAGGAAGCTTCTTTGGACCCATGGTGACTTATTTCACAGTGACAATCATTAAACCAGCAATAAACACAATACAGTAGACCCTTGCTATTCGAACACTCCAAAACTCACCCTATTATGTAAGTTTATTATTGTAAGTGCTTTTATAAGTGTATTTTTGGGGGTCTGAAATGGACTAATCTAATTTACATAATTCCTTATGGGAATAAATTCGTTTGGTAACAGCACTTGAACAGCATTCTGGAATGAAGAATGTTCGAATAGCGAGGGTCCACTGTAAATTTATTGTGAAATGTTTGAATGAGCGCGCTGGGTAATGTTCTCTCAATGGTAAACAACGCTAGACTGGCTCATGACACCTGCATGGTGAGGCGGACAGGTCTGGTACCCGGACCGATAGTCGAGGGAATGACTGGTTGGCGAGGGAAAATTTTACTGAAAAAAGCCATCGAAATCACCGATACTCGAACCGGCCAAAGTCGAGGGTCCACTGTATTACAATATACAGTACATGCTCACAAATGACTTCCACCAAGCGTGTGTGAGCGTGTTAGATAAGAGTGAATGGAGACGAATGCTTTTTGAGACCTGACGAGCTGTTGGAGTGTGAGCAGGGTAATATTTAGTAAAGGGATTCAGGGAAACCAGTTATTGATTTATGAGGACTTTGAGTCTGGACATTAGAAGTTACAATGCCATTTAACCCTTTACCATAAGAACTAATCCTGACGACTTCTGTTGCGAAATTTACAAAAGATTAAAAATATCTTACGATAAAAGGATTTTCGAGGTAAAACCAGTTTGAATTGATTTAGCAGGACTTGAGTCCTGGAAGTGGGAAGTACAATGCCTGCATTTTAACCCTTTGACTGTCGCAACCCTCAATCCTGAGTGATCTTCTGTTGTCAAAATTTAAAATATAAATAAATTATTTTTTTTAGAAATGATTTGAGAATCGTTTCGATGGTAAAAGACACCAAGTTTGAAATGATTGAAACTCACGGAATTATGTAAGTTAGTGATCTCAGCAAATATACGCATTGGCAATTTCGCGACTTGGCTATTTCGAAATTCATTGTTCCAGTTGACAAACTCAATTTTAGAACTCCATTGTCTACGATTAGTCAAAACCACAAATTATCGTTTCAACTACCAATAGGATCGAATGAATTGGCCAATTCATGAAATAAGGTAATTTCAAATAGGTCCGAATAAACAATGCAGACATTCCTGGCACTAAAATAAGATGTTATCTGTTCATTAGTCACGTCTTTAGGCCCCTCTTATATTACTTTTGCTTTCTATTTTGATTTTTATTCACATAAATAATAGATTTACCGTTATGCAGACTATTGCATTATTGTAAAAATGGTATAAATAATATCAGTGCACTTGTGAAAGAATATTAGACACGCGTGGCGTGATCTGTTTACTCATGAACATTTGCAAAAATCGAACATTTCTCCTACTTTGAGCTCAATTTCAAGGTCGTTTTCATCATAAAACTAATCAAAATCATCTATATTTCTGTAGTATGTTGTCCATTCTATCACATGAGACCATAAAAAAGAGAATACAACCATAAATACTATACGAAAATACACATCAAAGTCGGCGTTTTAATCCAAAAAAATGGTCGGAGTTTTTTCTCTCTCATGTACTGCGTGCTGTAGGATTTTTTTTATACTGCGCACACTGACCACACAGACCCATTCTCTCATATGTGGGCCAACCAGCTTTCTCCTGTTTGATTTGAAGCCGCTAGAATTTAGGCGTATTGATACGTCCGAAACAGTGGCTCGTAAGACGTATATATACGACCGAAACAGTCAAAGGAGGGGTCTGGGATAGTGACAGTTTGGAGGGACTATTCTAAACTGTAGTATCTGAGCACCTCTGCAAAGACAGTTAGTTACCATTTTGTCCTAGGCACATGTCGATTAGACACTAGGCCTGTAGTAGATGATGTGTGTGTGGTAAGAAACACTTGAAATGTTTCGGCCCGCGCGATGAACCCGGGCCCTCCGTGCGTGAAGCAAGAGCGCTAGCCACTATGCCATCGGGGCGTGTGATTATGTATGAGTGAGGTGAAAGTGTTGAATGATGAAAGTATTTTCTTTTTGGGTCACCCTGCCTCGGTGGGAGACGGCTGACTTGTTGAGAGAGAGAGAGAGAGAGAGAGAGAGAGAGAGAGAGAGAGAGAGAGAGAAAACTCACTACTGTATAAACATTTTGAAAATACAGTGGAACCCTGTGTTTCGGCCATAATCCCTTCCAGAAGCTTGGCCTAAACTCAAAGCGGCTGAAAGTCAAAGCAATATTTCCCATAAGAAATAATGTAAATCCAATTAATGCATTCCAAACACCCAAAAATATTCACAAAAAATACATTTTTTAAAGAAAAACTATAGTTTTACATACACACAACAAATATAAATCTATATAGTACTTAAATGAGTAATACAATAGATAAATAAACATTTAAAATCCCATTTATGTACCTTTATTGAAGTCTGTTGTTGGCATCTGGAAGATAGGGAGGAGGAGAGAGGGAGGACTTATTGTTTGGAAGGGGAATCCCCTTCCATAAAGACTTTAGGTAACAAGTCCTTATCCGGGGTTACTTCCCTTCTTTGTCTTTTAATGTCACTAGGACCAGCTTGAGAGTCACTTGACCCCTGTCGCACAAAATAACTGTCCAGAGGTGTCTGTTTCTGGCGTCTCTTTAAGATGTCCCAGAAGTAGGACATGGTTTTGTCACTGAACATGTTGCAGAGATGGCTTATTTCAGCTTGCTCAGGGTGATATTTTTCAGCAAATGCTTGCACCCTACTCCACACTGCCCAAATCTCCTTAATCTCTGAAGAAGGCACCTCCTAAACTCCCTCTTTCTCCTCCTCTGAAGCAAGTTCCTCAGCTGTGGTCTGATGCTGTTCAGATGAAGATCTTGCAGCTCTTCAGTGGTTAGCTCTTCCTGTGGTCCTCCACCAACTCTTCCACATCCTTGCCACTCACCTCCAACCCCATGGACTTTCCCTATGCTCACAATACATTCCACAACAGGCAGAGGGTCGGCAGGATCAGGGTCAGCCTCAAACCCTTCAAAATCCCTCTGGAGGACAACATTCTGGCCACAATTTTCTCCAAGCAGAGTTCAAAGTTCAGGAAGTCACTCCCTCCCAAGCGTTACCTATAAGGCTTATGCAGTTGTAGATATTGAAGTGATTCCTCCAGAAGTCTCTTAGGGTCAATTCAGTGTCTGAGGTCACTTCAAAGCACCTTTCAAACACTGCTTTCGTGTAGAGTTTTTTGAAGTTAGAAATTACCTGCTGGTCCATGGGCTGGATGAGAGGAGTGATGTTAGGAGGCAAGAACTTCACTGTTATAAAACTGAAGTCCCTAGACAATAGGTCTACCAAGTTTGGAGGATGAGCAGGAGCATTGTCCAGTAACAGGAGGCACTGGAGTGGCAAATTATTTTCCTGTAGTATTTTTTCACACTGGGGCCAAACACTTCATGGATCCAGTCAATGAAAATTTGCCTCGTGACCCATGCCTTTTTGCTAGCCCTCCACATCAAACAATTTACTCTTTACGACATTGTTTTTTCTTGAACACTCTGGGATTTTCAGAGTGATACACGAGTAAAGGCTTCACTTTAAAATCCCCACTAGCGTTAGCACAGAACAAGAGAGTTAGCCTGTCTTTCATAGGCTTGTGTCCTGGCAGTGCCTTTTCCTCCTGCATGATGTAGGTCCTCTTTGGTCTCTATGTACCCTTTAAATTCACTCATGAATTTTTCAGCCACACGTTTGTCTGAACTTGCAGCCTCACCATGCCTTACCACACTGTGTATGCCACTAAGTTTCTTAAATCTGTCAAACCAGCCTCTGCTGGCCTTAAATTCACTAACATCAGCACTCAATCCAGGCATTTTCTTTACGAGATCTGCGTGCAACTGCTTTGCCTTTTCACAAATGATTGTCTCTGACACACTATCACCCACTAACTCTCTATCCTTGATCCACACCAGCAACAACTTCTCAACCTGTTCGACTATTTTTGGTCTATTTTTGCATATCAACACCTTTCGCAACATCAGCTTCCTTGATTTGTTCTTTCTTTGCCAGGATAGAAGCGATAGTTGACTTGTTTTTGCCATATATCCTGGCAAGCTCCACAAGTCGCACACCAATACAAGTGCATACGATGGACTACCAGACATTGTGTGATGCTGGATGGGCCTTTGCTTAACAGGGAAACAATGTGCTTCATTATCACTTTGAAATAGCATTTCAAGTGATAATGAAGAACTGATGTCCCTCTAACTAATCGCTTCACTATTACTTTCATGGGTATAAATCTGTGTGTGTGTGTACCTAGGCCTGAAATGGATGCCAAAGCTATATCTTGAGTTTCACTGCCAACACTTCATTCCCAGTATCAGCAACATCTTCAGTTCCTTTAAAACCAGGATAATTCCTCTTTGGAACTCCACCCCCTGCTGTTATTGGTGTCTCCAGCCCATAATATCTTTTGGATTTCACTCCAAATCAAGCCATAGTATTACCCCCAATGCCCTAGGATTCACTATGTGACCAATGTTTTTTTTCCTTGGCATCAGGTGGCAGTGAGGGACAAGCAACTGGGCTAGGCCTAAGATGGCAAATTTGAAAGCAGAAAACAAAAATCAGGCACATGATATAAATCAGATGCAGCCTGGTCCCGACATAAAGCATAGTATGTTATATGCAGTTTATGGGCTAGTTACCTCAAAAACTAGGATAGATTTATACATGGATATAAAAAATTAAGGCATTTTTGGTTTGACAGGTTGATCTATACATGTCACTGGGCTATACCGAGGCACATACAGTGTATTCGTCCTGGTATCTCCAGCACTTCTAGTGTTCTTGGGTACCATTGTTAATATCCAAGAGATGAGTGATAGCAATAACCAAAACTGTCCATGTCCCATGGTCCATTTGGTAACGCACTCAGCTCACATACTGAAGGCTCATAGTTCGATCCCTGGCATGGGTGGAAGCAATAGGCATGTTTCCTTGCACCTACTGCCCGTTCACCTTGCAGTAAGCAGGTACCTGGGTGTTACTCTACTGTTGTGGGTTGCAGCCCAAGGGGTGGTTGTATATCATAGATAGAGCAGGACTTTGAAATGAGCTAAAGTAGGATAACAGCTCTTAGCCTGTAAAACTGATTTATGTAAAAAAAAAATAGTAGCAGCATATGATGTGTAACAGTAGGTGTCCTGTAGCTAGATTGCTAGCACACTCAGCTCACACACCGAGGTCCATGGTTCGATCCCCCGTTTCAAAGGTGGAAACATATAGGATGTGTTTCCTTAAGACACCTGCTGTCCCTGGGTGTTAGTTGAACAGTGTGGGTAGCATCCTGGGGCCAAAATTGACCTAACTTGCCTAAAATGCTCTGCATAACATGGGGCTTTCTATATACATAGTAGTATGGCATTGATGTCAGCTAAGCCTGTATACTTTGTACATGTACTTGTAGAAATACAATTCTTCTTATTATTATAGGTAGCATGAGGTGGACTTAAAAAGAAGGTGGCTTCTGTATAAGGAAGTGGACAGTTTTAAAATTCCTATTGTATACTCTAACAAGATCTTTAATTTTTTTAAATTATACAGCCTTTTTTTTTTTTGGGAAATGTGCAACAGTACTGGATATCAAAAGAGCACAGACTAGTCACAGTAAATAAGGATCTATTTTTACTTCCTGAGATCAGTTCCTTCTTGACTGCAGTCATTTTAAGATAAATACTATGGCTCCTTTCTCTTTTCAGTTTCAAAGGCCATCTCTTTCTTTAGATATGGCTTAACCCTTTGAGTGTTGCAACCCCAAATCCTGAAGTGTTTATGTTGCAAAATATTCGAAATTGTTTTAAGCCCCCCCAAAAAAATTGTGATCAGTACTTACCAAAATACAGTGGACCCCCGAGTAACGAGCAAAATTCATTCCAGAAGCCTGCTCAAGTGTCATTACCGAACGAATCGACTCCCTTAAGAAATAATGTCAAGTAGGTTAGTCCATTTCAGACCCCCAAAAATACACTTACAAAAGCACTTACAATATTATACTTACATAATTGTATGATTTCCGGGGTGCTCGTTACTCGGGGGTCCACTGTATAGAGGCGTAAAGTTGGCAGAAAATGAGGCGCGTATGGCAACAGCGGCGAATGCTGCTCACCCAGTAAAATTATATTTACAGTGGACCCTTGGTTTTCGTGTGTCTCAGTTTTCGCCGATTTTGGTTTTTGCTCACTTTTTTTGTGGAAATATTGGCTTAGTTTTTGTTGATGGTACAGAACCTGTCCAGTGCCCAGCGCATATACAAAGCTCGCAAGCCTGCCTCCCACGCACATTCTCAGGCAGTGTAGCACTGTTTCTGGTTGAGTGAACATTATCCTGCGAGTTTATACAAAACATTTCTTAACAATCCATTGTTTTTGGCCCTTGATTATTGTGTGTGACTGCTAAATAAGCCATCATGGGCCCAAAGAAAGCTCCTAGTGCCAGTCCTCTGGTAAAGAAAGTGAGAAACACCATAGAATTAAAGAAAGAAATCGTAGCAAAGTATCAAAGTATAGTCGATAAAGGCTATAGCACCAGCCAGCGATAAAGTGTAGTATTAACAGTGTAGCAAGGAAGTTAAGCGATTAAGAGATAAAAAAAATGACATGAAACTTAACTCCTCCATTGTTGTTTGAGGAATATAGGGGCACTGAGAACACCGCTGCCCTCTGCCACCATCTCCTCCAAGGTAAGTGTAAATATTTCTTATTTATATAAGTGTGAATATTTCTCATTTATAAATTAAAGTGTAAATATTTCTTATTTATAAATTACGTAGATTGTTTCAGTGTGAATACTGGTGGTGGATTCTGAACACCTCCACCACCACTAGTCACCAACAAGAGTCGCCAATAAAGGTAAATGTTCATTTATACATGTTATTAGTGCTTTATATTTATTTGTCATTCTTTTCTGTATTTAAATCTAGATTTAATTTATTAAAAAATTATTTTTTGTTAATACTCCTGGGTGTCTGAAATTGAATTTACATTATTTCTTATGGGTAAAATGGTTTTAGTTTTTGCCGATTTTAGTTTTAGCCGATCCCTCTGGAACGGATTAAACACGAAAACAAAGGGTCCACTGTACTCCCATTCGAAGGTTTCTTGTATTTTCCAATATTTTTTTTTTCAAGTAACTTGTGTGGCCTGTGAGACCAAAGTAAGGTGCAATGTACATATACTATACACTCGTATGCAACACAATAACCGCACAAACATTATCATTACTGTATATTGTTTACACAAACATTAAAAAAAATTGTTTATTACTATTGTTCTATAATATATATACAAATGTACAGTCACTGGACATGTTCGTAGAAGTTCTGCAGCTTGTGGAACTCTTTGAAACATGGTTTCATGCACAGTGGTGTTTTACACTCCTCACATAAAATGTGTGTCTGCATTTTTGTGGGCGTTTTTTTGCATGTGCACAGACAAAACACCTCTTCTGAGCAGTTTTCTTCAAAGCAGTAGCAGGCAGTTGTGTTAGGTAGTTATCCTAGGTTGAAGGTTGTCTGGGTCATCATTCCTTCCTTCCTTACTTCTTTCCTTCCTACCTACCTACCTTCTTTCCTTCCTTTCATCTCGTCCTTTCTTCTGGTTTCTATAATATATATACATACACATATATAGTCACTGGGCACGTTCCTAGAACTGCTATTAGTTTCTGGAAGCTGGTTGTTGTGTGTGGGTGGACTTGCAAATGTGCTGAGTCAGGGTGTGGCTGCAGTCAAAATGACAAATTATACCATCACTCACTACCCTTACTGCCTGTCAACACCCATGGGGTCCCATGCCTTCTTCCCCACCCCACCGTCCACATGGAAATAAGTCACTACGACTTTTTTTTGGGTTATCCTAAGTTGACAGTCGTCCTTCCTTCCTTCCTTCTTTCATCCTTCCTACCTACCTTCCTTCCTTTTTTCCTTCCTTCCTTTTTTCCTTCATTCCTTTTTTCCTTCATTCCTTTTTTCCTTCATTCCTTCATTCCTTTTTCCCTTCATTCCTTTTTCCCTTCATTCCTTTTTCCCTTCATTCCTTTTTTCCTTCATTCCTTTTTTCCTTCATTCCTTTTTTCCTTCATTCCTTTTTTCCTTCATTCCTTTTTTCCTTCATTCCTTCCTTTCTTTCTTCATTCCTTTTTTTCTTCCTCCATTCCTTTCTTCCTTCATTCCTTCCTTTGTTCTTTCCTTCCTTCCTTTCTTCTTTCCTTCCTCTCATCTCTTCTTTCCTTCCTCTCATCTCTTCTTTCCTTCCTCTCATCTCTTCTTTCCTTCCTCTCATCTCTTCTTTCCTTCCTCTCATCTCTTCTTTCCTTCCTCTCATCTCTTCTTTCCTTCCTCTCATCTCTTCTTTCCTTCCTCTCATCTCTTCTTCCTTCCTCTCATCTCTTCTTTCCTTCCTCTCATCTCTTCTTTCCTTCCTCTCATCTCTTCTTTCCTTCCTCTCATCTCTTCTTTCCTTCCTCTCATCTCTTCTTTCCTTCCTCTCATCTCTTCTTTCCTTCCTCTCATCTCTTCTTTCCTTCCTCTCATCTCTTCTTTCCTTCCTCTCATCTCTTCTTTCCTTCCTCTCATCTCTTTTCTTTCCTTCCTCTCATCTCTTCTTCCTTCCTCTCATCTCTTCTTCCTTCCTTCTCTCTTCTTTCCTTCCTCTCATCTCTTCTTTCCTTCCTCTCATCTCTTCTTTCCTTCCTCTCATCTCTTCTTTCCTTCCTCTCATCTCTTCTTTCCTTCCTCTCATCTCTTCTTTCCTTCCTCTCATCTCTTCTTTCCTTCCTCTCATCTCTTCTTTCCTTCCTCTCATCTCTTCTTTCCTTCCTCTCATCTCTTCTTTCCTTCCTCTCATCTCTTCTTTCCTTCCTCTCATCTCTTCTTTCCTTCCTCTCATCTCTTCTTTCCTTCCTCTCATCTCTTCTTTCCTTCCTCTCATCTCTTCTTTCCTTCCTCTCATCTCTTCTTTCCTTCCTCTCATCTCTTCTTTCCTTCCTCTCATCTCTTCTTTCCTTCCTCTCATCTCTTCTTTCCTTCCTCTATCTCTTCTTTCCTTCCTCTCATCTCTTCTTTCCTTCCTCCTTCTTTCCTTCCTTTCCTCCTTCTTTCCTTCCTCTCATCTCTTCTTTCCTTCCTCCTTCTTTCCTTCCTCTCATCTCTTCTTTTCTTCCTCTCAGCTCTTCTTTCCTTCCTCTCATCACTCACTACCCTTACTGCCTGTCAACACCCATGGGGTCCCATGCCTTCTTCCCCACCCCACCATCCACATGGAAATAAGTCACTACGACTTTTTTTTGGGTTATCCTAAGTTGACAGTCGTCCTTCCTTCCTTCTTTCATCCTACCTACCTTCCTTCTTTCATCCTACCTACCTTCCTTCCTTTTGGTATCCTGGGCATTGCTTTCGGTCACAAACTCCTCAGAACCATGAAATTCATCTTCAGAGACACTTCTATCTGTGTTAGAGCTATCACTGGGGAAGAGAAGAGTCCCAGATTCGCCGGGGAGTCAGGTATTTCTTACCGCTAGGCATGCTGAACATGGACTACTGAAATGGCTTTCCCACAATACACCACTGGCTGCCCGATTTATTTATACTGCACACACTGACCACACAGACCCATTCTCTCACATGTGGGCCTACCAGCTTTCTCCTGCTTGACAAGCTGCTAGAATTTTGGCGTTTTAATACGTCAAAAACATTGGCTCGTAAGACGTATATATACGACCGAAACAGTCAAAGGGTTAAATTGCATTAACCCTTTGACTGTTTCAGTCGTATATATCGTCTTCGACCACTGTTTGGACGTTTAATCGCCTAAATTCTAGCGGCCTCAAATCAAGTGGAGAAGCTGGTAGGCCACATGTGAGAAAGGGTCTGTGTGTCAGTGTGCAGTATAAAATCAGGCAGCCAGTGGTGATGTGGGAAAGCCATTTCAGCAGTCCATGTTCGCATGCCAAGCGGTAATACCTGACTCCCAGAACTGGGATCTCTCTCCCCAGTGAGCTCAGCACAGATAAGTGTCTCTGAAGACATGGTTCTGGTTGAAACATGCAGATCAAAGAAGGATAGAGAAAAAGAAGAAGTGAGATGAAGAGGAAGGAGACGAACACAGGATAACAAAAAAGTCGTGGTACTTTCCATGATGGTGGGGTGAGCATGGGTTCATGTGTTGACAGGCACAGTAGTGAGTGATGAGAGAGAAGAAGAGAAAGGAAGAAGGGAAAGGGAAAGGAAAGGAGAAGGAAGAAGAGAGAAGAAAAAAGAAAAGAAAAGGAGGAAAGGAAAAAGGAAGGAATGAAGAAAGAAAGGAAGGAATGAAGGAAAAAAGGAATGAAGGAAAAATAGAAGGAATGAAGGAAAAATAGAAGGAATGAAGGAAAAAAGGAATGAAGGAAAAAAGGAATGAAGGAAAAAAGGAAGGAATGAAAAAAGGAATGATGAAAAAAGGAATGAAGGAAAAAAGGAAGGAATGAAAAAAGGAATGAATGAAAAAAGGAATGAAAAAAGGAATGAAGGAAAAAAGGAAGGAATGAAGGAAAAAAGGAAGGAATGAAGGAAAAAAGGAAGGAATGAAGGAAAAAAGGAAGGAATGAAGGAAAAAAGGAATGAAGGAAGCAAGGAAGGAATGAAGGAAGCAAGGAAGGAATGAAGGAAGCAAGGAATGAAGGAAGCAAAGGAATGAAGCAAGAAGAATGAAGGAAGCAAGGAAGAATGAAGAAGCAAGGAAGGAATGAAGGAAGCAGGAAGGAATGAAGGAAGCAAGGAAGGAATGAAGGAAGCAAGGAAGGAATGAAGAGCAAGGAAGGAATGAAGGAAGCAGGAAGGAATGAAGGAAGCAAGGAAGGAATGAAGGAAGCAAGGAAGGAATGAAGGAAGCAAGGAAGGAATGAAGGAAGCAAGGAAGGAATGAAGGAAGCAAGGAAGGAATGAAGGAAGCAAGGAAGGAATGAAGGAAGCAAGGAAGGAATGAAGGAAGCAAGGAAGGAATAAAGGAAGCAAGGAAGGAATGAAGGAAGCAAGGAAGGAATGAAGGAAGAAGGAAGGAATGAAGGAAGAAGGAAGGAATGAAGGAAGAAGGAAGGAATGAAGGAAGCAAGGAAGGAATGAAGGAAGCAAGGAAGGAATGAAGGAAGCAAGGAAGGAATGAAGGAAGCAAGGAAGGAATGAAGGAAGAGATGAGAAGCAGGAAGGAAGAGATGAGAAGCAGGAAGGAAGAGATGAGAAGCAGGAAGGAAGAGATGAGAAGCAGGAAGGAAGAGATGAGAAGCAGGAAGGAAGAGATGAGAGGAAGGAAGGAAGGAAATAAGAAAGGAAGGAAGGAAGGAAAGAATGAAGGAAGCTAGGAAGGAGGTTGTGGGGAAGAAGACATGGGTCCTCTTTTGTGTTGACAGGTTGACAGCAGTGAGGGTGGTGAGTAATGGTATAATATGTCATTTTGACAGCTGCCTTACCCTGACTCAGCAAATTTAGATGTCCACACACAAACACAGCTTCAAGTGCTAAGGGAAGTTGATGGAAAGTGTCCAGTCATTATATATATGTGTATATATATTATAGAACAATAGTAATAAAAAATTTTTTTGCATTGTTGGTTTGTGTAAACAAGTTCTGTAAGCAATATAATGATGATAATGTTTGTGTAGTTATTGTGTTGCATACAACGTGTATACGTATATGTACACAGCACCTTACTTTGGTCTCACAGGCCACATAAGTTACTTGGAAAAAAAAAATATTGGAAAATACAAGAAACCTTCCAATGGGAATAAATACAAGTGTACCAGAGCGGCATGCACCGCTGTTGCCATACGCAGCTCATTTTCTGCCAACTTTACGCCTCCATATCTCAGTAAGTATTGATCGCCAAAAATTTTTTTTTTAGGATAAAAACAATCAGAAAAATAATCTTAACATTTTGATAAGAATTTTTTTTTTTCGAATATTTTGCGACAACAGGAGAACACTCAGGATTGGGGGTTTTGACAGTCAAAGGGTTAATATTGACATAAATGTGTAGAAAAAATGAGAAATTTGGGCGAAGGAAAGCCAATGAGCACATATTTAATGAAATCCTAAGACTGGTTTTAATTTAGAAGTTGTTTGTCAAGGTATATGCTTGTAATTTGTATTCCCAATAGTAGATATCTGTCTGTATGAAGTAAATCAATTCCTGAGCACAGAATATTGTAATCTGGATATTTACAACCTCAGGACGTACTGTACATCTTTGGCAATTTTTTCAAGAAATCTCCATTGCAGTGGACCCCTGGTTTTTGGGAGGTTTGGAAATCGAGCAATTCGGATTTCGAGCACTTTTTTCGGCAAAATTTCCCCCCAAATTTCGAGCATCTGCTTGGAAATCGTTGGTACCAGACACGTGCACCTGGGCCGCTCATACATTCATGACTCACTCTTGGGCACATTAAATGCCTTATTTTACGTTAATATAGACATTTTCATTAATCCATCTATGATATTTTCTTCATAATTATATAAGAAACACGTTACTACATAGCATATAAACATGCAATGTTTATATGCTAACGAGTGGCGAGTCGGGTGGAGGGAAAACATTACGTTTTCTCTGGTCCAATGTTAAGAGAAAACTGTATGAATCTGCTGTCTGGCCCAGTCACCGCCTTTAACGCTTTTGTTTACACTTCTTGGCATGAATTATTCATTACGTACTTCTCCTCTGCTTATGAAGGCATCTAAAGGTAGTTGTTAGAAACAATTAAACTCAGTGAACATGGTACGTCGATGGTAATAATATGGCTGTGGGCCGCGGTAGGTATAGCCCAGGCGGACTACATATGTGTACCTACATCTACTGGCTACTTACACTGACTTCCTGCAAATAAATACTACTCACCTCTTGCCCTACATTAAGACTACAAATATTTTAAGGTAAGTAATGAATGTACTAACCACTGAAGAGCTGCAACACTATAGTTGCAACACCATAGTTATTCTCTATAAAATTTATTTTTTAATATTTTTGGTGTCAAACAGATTAATTGGATTTACATTATTTCTTATGGGAAATATTACTTCGGTTTTCGGCCATTTCAGATTTCGGGCAACCTTCGGGAACGGATTAATTACGAAAACCGGGGGTCTACTGTATCTTAACTGAAAATTCATGAAAGGTGCATTTGAACCTTTTCAAAAATTATACTGTACCATAATCGTCAAACAAAGGAGTAAATAAAAAAAAGATGAACACATTAAAAGGGCATTAAATGCATAACAGACTTAGGAATGGCATGTTAGCTTTGCTTTGCTACTGAGTATGCATTATATTTTATCAAATTTTTTAGCTAGCTTCACCTTTCATGATCTTGTACATTTTTTCCAACTACACAAATTATTGAAATACTGTACTATCAAGCTATATAATAAATAGGATTAACATTAGCTAAGAATAAAATCAGTCACTCAATAACATGTTGAAATACTACGAAAATAGACTTTCATAAAAAATAATAGGTGCACATACATGTATCGTGAGGTCCTCTGGTGCCTCAGCCTGGAACGTATATAAAACTTTAACAGCTTGAGAAGATGCGCTGTTGGCACTGGAGATTCCAAGACAAGGTGCGTTAGCTGCCTCTATCACACTTACAGGAGCTGACTGACTAGATGAATCTGCTGGGGGGTCTTCACCAGCAAGGGGTACTATTATCTACAAACAAAAGGCATTATGAATCTAAACAACTGAAGAAAGTCTTAGAAAATCCACTTATTTTTTCATACATTTTCAATCAAACAAAATATAGAACTCCAAGCTTCACCTTAACAAAGGCCTGTGGGAACATGCCCTCCTTGAGTCCACACCGCCCAAAAAGCCACTCTTCATTAATCCGGTAAAGAAGCTGAATCACATCACCGATCTGTGGGTGTAAATGCAATATTAAAAAATGCAAATAAGGCAAGTTTCATTGAGGCAAATGCATGTCTACACAGTGAATTACAAGGTAATGTACCATACATTAATACTGTGATGACAGTTTTACTGATGGCAAACTTGTACGAAATAAAAATGCATGAAGAAATTAGAAAACCTCTGGAAAATGTTATCAGGGAAGTCCCACAAGGATCAGCACAGGCACTAATATTTTTAATCTATGTAAATTTCATCCCTACAATGAGTGTGTCCCGATGCAAATGAAATGCTAATGACCCAAGGAATGGGTGCTGCCCACTATTTCATCAGAGCAAACCAGATCATTTCCTACCACCTCTCCCAAATATAGTATGACCCTGACAGGCTTAACGCTTCTCTCATGTATATACAGGGACAAACACAAGAGGTTTTCAAGTTCTAGGAGCATGAATATCCAGCAGGCCTGTGTGAGCATGTTAAGTGTGAATGGAGACTTATGGTTTTAAATGGCTGTGCTGTTGGATTAAGAGCAGGGTGACTTATGAAGTGATTCAGGGAAACTGGTTAGCTAAAGTTGAATCCTGGAGGTAGGAAGGGCAGTGCCTGAATTCTGAGGAAGTGGTGGTGAGGTTGCAGTAAGATAGGGTAATCCTATTATGATATCAACACACTTCTGTAAAGATAATCATTGATTATAAGTCAATGTGTTTTCTTCTGTGTCACCCTGCTTCGGTGGGAAGGGGCTATTTAATTACAGTGGACCCTCTTGTTTTTGTTCACCTCCAAACGCAAACAATTATGTAAGTGTATTTTCGTAAGTGCTTTAGTAAGTCTAATTTAAGGGGTCTGAAATGACTAGTAATCTAATTTACATTTGGCCTTATGGGAACAAATTCGTTCAGTAATGGCACTCAAACAGCATTCTGGAAAGAATTTTCAACGAAAACCGAGGGTCCACTGTATATATGTACTTTTTTTTTATTAATACATCGGCCATTTCCCACCAAGGCAGGGTGGCCCGAAAAAGAAAATCTATCATCATCATTCACTCCATCACTGTCTTGCCAGAGGCATGCTTACACTACAGTTATAAAACTGCAACAATAACACCCCTCCTTCAGAGTGCCGGCACTGTACTTCCCATCTCCAGGACTCAAGTCCGGCCTGTCAGTTTCCCTGAATCCCTTCATAAACATTACCCTGCTCACACTCCAACAGCATGTCATCCTAAAAACCATTTGTTCCTAACACACTCATGCACGCTTGCTGGAAGTACAAGCCCCTCACACACAAAACCTCCTTTACCCCCTCCCTTCAACCTTTCCTAGGCCGACCCCTACCCCACCTTCCCTCCACTACAGATTTATACACTCTTGAAGTCATTCTATTTTGTTCCATCCTCTCTACATGTCCAAACCATCTCAATAGCCCCTCCTCAGCCCTCTGGATAATAGTTTTGGTAATCCCGCACCTCCTCCTCCAAACTACGGATTCTCTGCATTATATTCACACCACACATTGCCCTCAGACATGACATCTCCACTGCCTCCAGCCTTCTCCTTGTTGCAACATTCACCGCCCATGCCTCACACCCATACAAGAGCGTTGGTATAACTATACTTTCAATCAATCAACTTTATTTCTGATAATATTACAAAGTGGGGTTTACATATTATGTTATTTAGACATTTTATGAAGTAAGTATTACAAGAAGGCCAATAATATGCCTAGGCATTTCAGGCAGTGATATACTAGATCTTACTCTATGGTGACAATGATTATAATGGTATTAAGGTTAGGTAATTGTAGTGATTAACTAGGTTTACAAAATTGAGGTAGTTTAAAAATTTAAGAATTTAACAATTAGTTTATATATTAATGGAAATGGTGATGTGTTTGCATGATACAGTTTTTATATTGGAGTGTCTTAGGCAAACTTATGACTAGCTTAAGAATTATGAAGCAATAGTTGTACAGTGGACCCTCGGTTAAAGGCCAACTTGGTTAGAGGCTGGTTTTTTTACTCCTGGTTAGAGGCCGGTTTTTCGGTTACAGGCCGTATGGGATGCGTCCGTCCACCAGCTGGGGCCGCTTGTGCTTCAGTTTGCCTGTGTCTCTCGGTGCGTGAGGAAGCTTCTGCTCATTCATCCAAACATTTTGCTATAATCCATTGTTTTTAGTGGTTATTTATCAAGTGCAACTGCGAAATAAGTCACCATGGCCCCAAGGAAAGTTCTTAGTAAAGTTCCTTTGGTAAAGAAAGTGAGAAACATGATAGAATAAAAGGCAGGCAGGCATAGAGGCAAGGAGAGTAGCAGGCATGGGTAGCAGGCATGCAGGTGGCATGAGGAGCAGGCATGCAGGGAGTGTAGTTGGTGGAGTGACTCAAGCTGATCCTAGTGGCATTAAAAGACCACAGAGAGAGCTTTGCTACCTGAAGTCCTTATGGAGGGGGATTACCCTTCCAAACACTAACTCCTCCCTCTTTCCTACTCCCTATCTTCCAGAAGCCAGCTTTAGTGTTCAATAAAGGTATATAATACTGATTTAATTGTTAATTTTTTTTTTTGAATATTTTTGTCTGGAATGGATTAATTGTATTTACATTAATTCTTATGGGGAATATTATTTTGGTTAAAGGCCATTTCGGTTTAAGGCCAAGCTTCTGGAACGGATTACGGCCTTTAACCGAGGGTCCACTGTATTAGAATTTTGGTTACAGTCATGTGCAAATTAAGGGGAATCACAGATATCAATAAGTATATTTTGCTGTGGATATGTTCAAGATAAAGTAGTTTTCATGTGGTTAGCTACCGGTTGGGTGTGTAAGTGAGATAAGATGTTTTTTAACAGTACTTTTGAAAATGGAGGTTGTGTCTGCAGTTCTAGAGTTTTCAGGCAGGGAGTTCCAGATTTTAGGCCCTTTAATGTACATTGAACGTTTGTATAGATTTAGTCGGACACAGGGAATGTCAAAGAGATGTTTGTGTCTGGTAGTTTTAAGTCTATGGGTCCTGTCACAACTGTCAAGAAAGTGTTTTAGCTCAGGGTTAAAGTTGGAATTTATGGTTCTATAAATGTAGATTGCAGAGTAGTAAGTGTGGATGTTCTGAACAGTGAGTAAGTTTAGTTCTTTGAAGAGTGGGGGGGTGTGCTGCCTAGCGTTGGATTGCGTGATAATTCTTACTGCGGCTTTTTGTTGGGTTATTATTGGCTTTAGGTGGGTAATTGCTGTTGATCCCCAAGCACAAATGGCATATGTGAGGTAGGGATAGATGAGTGAATAGTATAGTGTGAGTAGGGCTGATTGTGGTACATAGTAACGTATCTTAGAGAGGATCCCCACAGTTTTGGATACTTTCTTTGTTATGTGTTGGATACGAGTGCTGAATTTCAGGTTGCTGTAGCAGTGAAGGCCCAGGAATTTGCCCTCATTATGTTTAGCAATAGGAGTGTTGTTGATCTTAATGTTTAATTGTGCATCACCTGCTCTGTTACCAAACATAATATAGAAGGTCTTATTAGTGTTGAGTGTAAGTTTATTGGCTGTCATCCATGTAGATACTTTTAGTAATTCGTCATTAACAATGGTGTTGAGCGTGGCAAGATTTGGGTGGGAGATGACATACGTCGTGTCGTCAGCAAAGAGTATTGGTTTCAGGTGTTGTGATACATTGGGAAGATCATTGATGTATAAGAGGAAGAGCAGGGGACCAAGGACACTTCCCTGTGGTACTCCAGTATCAAGTGGTCGTGTCAAGGAGGTTGTGTCTTTAATGGTGACATACTGATACCTATTAGTAAGGTAGGATTTGAAATATGCAAGTGCATGACCTCTATACCATAGTGGTCAAGTTTGTGGAGTAGGATGCCGTGGTTTACAGTGTCAAAAGCTTTCCTTAGGTCAATAAAAAGTCCTAGTGGATATTCCTTATTTTCCAGTGCTGTCTAAAGCAGGTCTATCATTTTTACGATTGCATCGTTAGTGGTTTTATTTTTTCTGAAGCCAAATTGGCAGGGGATGAGTATGCTTTGTGTCGTTATAAACGAGTATAATCTCTTGTGCACAAGTTTCTCGAAGATTTTGGATAGCAACGGTAAGTTTGATATTGGCCTATACAGTGGTCCCTCGGTTTTCGTGCATCTCCAAACTCAAACATTTATGTAAGTGTATTTTCGTAAGTGCTGTTGCAAGTGTATTTTTGGGGGTCTGAAATAGACTAACCTACGTGACATTATTTCTTAAGGAAGTAAATTCGTTTGGTAATGGCACTTGAGCAGCATTCTGTAACAAATTTTCGGCAAAACCAAGGGACCACTGTAGTTGTTTACATCTGTGGGGTCACCACCTTTGTGTATTGGTGTAACCCTAGCTGTTTTGAGTAGTGTCAGGAAAGTGCTAGTTTCTAGTGATTTGTTAAAAACTAATGAAATAGCATGTGAAAGGACATGGGCAGTTCGCTTGTATATAATAATGGTGGGACTTGAGACAGATTCCCTGATTTATTTTTAAGTGACTTGATTATCATGGTGACTTCAGTGGGCTCAGTAGGTGCAAGATAGAAGGATGATGGGAAATTACCATCTAGGTAATCACTTGTTCGGGTTGGTATCTGGGATTTTACTGGCAAGATTTGATTCTATGGTTGAGAAGTCATTTACAGTCATACCTCGGGTAACGATGCTGTCAGGTAACGATAGTTTCGAGTAACGATATTTATAACGTAAAAAAAATGATTGCGGGTTACGATGTTTGCTTCGGGTAACGACATTCGTACCGGACGTGTCCGCGTGGCGCCCAGCTGAGCGCGCACTCCAGGGAGCATCAGTGTGCTATTGTTTACAAGTGAGAGCGACCACCCACCCACACCCACGCATTCATACCAGTATATTGTCATTATTCCACTGTTTTTAGTGCTTGCAACTGCTAAATAAGCTACCATGGGTCCAAGGAAAGCTCCTAGTGGTAAGCCTGTAGCAAAGAGGAACAGAAATACATGTACGATAGAACTGAAGGAGATAATAGAAAAATATGAACCTGTACAATGGCAACCTGTACAGGTACATGGTTTTCATATCTCCGGTGTGTTCAGTGAACCTGCTGGAGACACAGTTGTCTGGCTATTTTTATTAGTTTGGTGAGAACTGATGATAGTGTTTAATAAAATCTTTATGTATGAAGCACTGCTATATTGCTTCATAATTGATGTCTTCTGTTAATGGATTTAGTAAGCTGTTCCTTCAGCATGGGCAACTACTCCTTATTCATATTCTGTTTCATTTTATAGACAATGTTTGTCGTATAGTCTAAGTAATTTATTAGAAATTTTTAAAATCATCGATACTTTGAATTAGAGAATTCATCCCAGTCAACGTCTCTAGCTTGTGTAGTTATTTATTGAGGCCTCATGGAACCTAAATGAAACTTTGTGTTCTAGTGGTGGTTTACTAATGTTTGTTAGAAAGTGCTGGGAGTGTGATCTGTAGTCTGTCTTATTATCCTGATTTAAGGGGGCTAGATATTGGTCCATTGGAGGGTGTTAAGATTGGTTTATAATGTAGGAAAGCACCCTCTCTAGACAGTGATGGAGTGAATGATGATGAAAGTGACCACGCCTTGAGTGAATGCATTGTTTAATAATAATAATAATGGTCGATTATGGTTGACTACATCTTTGCTTGCTTGGATAAGTTTTTGTCTCACAACTCAGTGACAATCCTATTTTTTTCCTTGTCATTTGGATTCACCAAAAAAAAAAAAAAAAAAAAAAAAAAAAAAAAAAAAAAAGTAAGCTGTTAGTTAGCCATGGGCAACCTAGCCGTTTATTCATATTCTGTTTCATTTTTATAGGACAATGTTTGTTGTATAGTCTAAGTAATTTATTAAGAAAATTGTCTGTCCAATCATCGATACCCTTGACATTAGAGAATTCTATAGCCCAGTCAACCGTCTCTAGTTCTGCTGTGAAGTTATTTATTGAGGCCTCGTCATGGATCCTAAATGAAACTTTGGTGTATTCTAGTGGTGGTTTACTAATGTTTGTTAAGAGGAAGGTGGGGTAGTGGTCTGTAGTGCTGTCTGTTATTATCCCTGATTTAAGGGGGGCTAGGATATTGGTCCATATATGGAGGGGTGTTAATGTTGCAGTTTTATAACTGTAGTGTAAAGCACCCCTCTGGCAAGACAGTGATGGAGTGAATGATGATGAAAGTTTTTCTTTTTCGGACCACCCTGCCTTGGTGGGAATGGGCCGATGTGTTAATAATAATAATAATAATAATGGTCGATTATGGTTGCACTCATACATTACCCTCTTTGCTTGCTTGGATAAAGTTCTTTGTCTCCACACACTCCTCAGTGCACCACTCATCTTTTTCCCTTGTCAATTCTATGATTCACCTCATCTTGCATAGGCCCATCTGCTGACACGTCCACTCAAATATCTGAATACATTCACCTCCTCCATACTCTCCCTCCAATCTGACATCCAATCTTCTGTTACCTAATTTTTTTTGTTATCCTCGTCACCTTACTCTTTCCTATATTCACTTTTAATTTCCTTCTTTTATATACCCTACCAAACTCACCAACCAACCTCTGCAACTTCTCTTCAGAATCTCCCAAAAGCAGTGTCATCAGCAAAGAGCAACTGTGACAACTCCCACTTTGTGTTAAGATTTTTTATCTTAAAATTTTAACTACACACCTCTTGCCAACACCCAAGAATTCACTTATCTTACAACTCCATCTATAAATATATTGAACAACTGTGGAGACATCACACATCCCTGTCTAAGGCCTACTTTTACTGGGAAATAATCTTCTCTCACCTACATACTCTAACCTGAGCCTCACTATCCTCGTAAAGACTCTTCACTGCTTTCAATAACCTACCTCCTATTCCATACATTTGCAATATCTGCCACATTGCCCCCTATCCACCCCATCATATGCCTTTTCCAAATCCATAAATGCCACAAAAACCTCCTTTCCCTTATCTAAATATTGTTCACCTATATGTTTCACTGCAAACACTTGGTCTACACACCCCCTACCCTTCCTAAAGCCTCCTAGTTCATCTGCTATCCTGCTCTCCATCTTATTCTTAATTCTTTCAATAATAACTACCATACACTTTACCAGGTATACTCAAACAGACTTATTTCCCTATAATTTTTACACTCTTTTGTCCCCTTTGCCTTTATACAGTGGAACCCCAGATTTCGGCCGTAATTCGTTCCAGAAGGTCGGCCTAAATCCAAAAAGGCCTAAAACCGAAGTAATATTTCCCATAAGAATTAATGTAAATACAATTACAGTCAACCCCCGGTGCTCGACGGCATCAGAGGTTGTCCAAATCGGTGTTCAACGGTTTTTTTTTTTACAAGAATTTTGGCTCGGTATTAGGCGGCCGCTCGGAGTTGGCAATTCGTCTTGGACGCGTACGATGGGTCGTGGCCCAGCTGGGCGCCCAGGCACTCAGTGTGCTATTGTTTAGAAGCGAGCTACCACTACCCACGCATTCATACCATAAATATTGTCATTATTCCAGTGTTTTTAGTGCTTGCAACTGCTAAATAAGCCACCATGGGCCCCAAGAAAGCTCCTAGTGCCAAGCCTGTGGTAAAGAATGTCAGAAATATGGTAGAATTGTAGGAGGAGATGATAGCAAAATATGAAAGTGGAGTGCATGTCACTGAGCTGGCCAGGCTCTATGGCAAATCCCATTCAACCATCTCTTCCATTTTGGCCAAGAGAAAGGAAATCAAGGACGCTGTTGTTTCGAAAGGTGCAAGTATGGTCACAAAACAGAGATCTCAAGTGCTGGAACAAGTGGAAACTTTGTTGTTGGTGTGGATCAACGAGAAACAGTTAGCAAGGAGATAGTGTTAGCAGGCAATAATATGTGAAAAGCAAGGCAGTTGCATGATGATCTCGCAAGAAAATGCCTGAAACAAGTGCTGAAGTGAATGAATTTAAAGCCAGCAAAGGCTGGTTTGACAGATTTAAGAAGCGAAGTGGCATACATAGTGTTGTGAGGCATGGTGAGGCAGCCAGTTCTGACAAAAGTGCAGCTGAAAAATATGTGCCTGAATTCCAGGGGTACATAGAGGCTGAACAATTCCAACCCCAACAAGTGTTCAATTGTGACAAAACAGGCCTGTTTTGGAAGAAAATGCCCAACAGGACCTTCATTACACAGGAGGAAAAGGCACTCCCAGGACATAAGCCTATGAAAGACAGGCTAACTTTGATGCTTTGTGCTAATGCCAGTGGTGATTGTAAAGAAGCCTTTACTGGTGTATCATTCTGAAAATCCCGAGTGTTTGGCAGATGCGGTATCACCAAGTCTAATTTGTGTGTGATGTGGAAGTCTAACAAAAGGCATGGGTCACTAGGAAATTTTCCTTGATTGGTTCAAAACGTGTTTGGCCCCAGTGTGAAGAAATATCTCGAGGAAAATAATTTGCCACTTAAGTGCCTCCTGATAATGGACAATGCTCCTGGTCATCCTCGAGACTTGGCAGAGGAAATTGTGCAGGGCTGTGAGTTCATCGAAGTGAAGTTCTTGCCCCCTAATACCACTCCTCTCCTCCAGCCCATGGACCAGCAGGTCATTTGCAACTTTAAAAAACTCTACACCAAGGCAATGTTTCAAAAGTGCTTTGATGTGATCACAGACATGGATATGACCCTAAAAGAGTTTTGGAAAGATCATTTCCATATCCTGCATTGTGTAAAGCTTATAGGTAAGGCTTGGGAGGGAGTGACTACCAGGACTTTGAACTCTGCCTGGAGAAAATTGTGGCCAGACTGTGTCCTAGATTTTGAAGGTTTTGGGGCTGAGCCTCAGAACCCTGAGCCTGAGCCTGTTGTGCAAGAAATTGTGGAACTGGGCAAGTCCATGGGGTTGGATGTTTGTATCGAGGATGTGGAACAGTTGGTGGAGGAGCACAATGAAGAGCTAACCACTGAAGATCTGCAAGAGCTTCAACAGCAACAACAGACCACAGTTCAGGAAAATGGTCCAGAGGGAAAGGAGGTGGAACCGAGATGGAAGAAGGTGCCTTCGTCAAAAATTAAGGAGATTTGTGCCCAATGGACTAATGTGCGAACATTTATGTATGATTATCACCCTAACCAAGATGTTGCAGGCTGTATATGCGACATGTTTAATGTGGGTGGCCCGGTGGTCTGGTGGCTTGAGCTCTCACTTCACACACGGAGGGCCCGAGTTCGATTCCCGCGGGTGGAAACATTTCGACGTGTTTCCTTACACCTGTTGTCATGTTCACCTAGCAGCAAATAGGTACCTGGGTTGTTAGTTGGCTGGTGTGGGTTGCATCCTGGGGGACAAGATTAAGGACCCCAATGGAAATAAGACAGACAGTCCTCGATGACACACTGACTTTCTTGGGTTATCCTGGGTGGCTAACCCTCCGGGGTTAAAAATCCAAAGAAATCTTATCTTACAATGTCTTGTCACATTTTAGGGACATTTTAAAGAACCGCCAGACACAGAGCTCCCTGGACAGATTTTTTGTGAGAGAGGGGTCCAGTGACTCTCAAGCTGGTCCTAGTGGCATTAACCCTTAAACTGTCCACACGTAGATATACGTTCACGTGCGTACTGCTCCGAACGTAGATCTACGTTTTATTTTTCATTCCTTCAAATTTAGTGCGATAGGCCTGAGTCGCCTAGGCATGAGAAAATGGGTCTGTGCCCTCAGTGTGCGCAGTATTAAAAAAATCTGGGACCACTTAGTACCTTGTGGGAGCACCAGTTCAATTGAGTGCCAGCTAGAACAAATACTGTGGCAAACACCAGGGATTCAATGATGCCATGTTGCATTAACACTCCCCTTATAAAAGGAAAGTAAAAATAGGTTAGATAAATACATGAGTGGCTGTGGGTGGGTGTGAGTTGGACCTGACTAGCTTGTGCAACTAGGTCTGATGCCATGCTCCTTCCTTCAGAGGATGTGACCTGACTAGGTGGGTCATTGGTCTAAGCTGGGGGGTGACATGGGCCTGCCTTGCATGGGCCAGTAGGCCTGCTGCAGTGTTCCTTCTTTCTTATGTTCTTATGTATTCGGCAGGCTGGCTGTCTCTGGCTGTCTATAACTCTGTCTATATCTTTGCCTGTCTATATCTTTGCCTGTCTATATCTTTGCCTGTCTATATCTTTGCCTGTCTATATCTTTGTCTATCTATATGTCCTATATCTCTCTCTCTCTCTCTCACATGTACACATAAGTACAGTTATTATACATAGTGTAAATTACCTAGGATAACCCAAAAATTCCAGGCAAAGTGCTATACAATGCTTGTAGATATAAGGCATAATAAGCATGACTGGCAAGTAATACGCATCGCCACTTCTGCATCGTGTATAATACCTGTTGGCTTATGAGCCGCACTCTGAGACTGAGACAAGCAGACGGAAAGACACACACACAGGCAGACAGAAAGACAGATAAGCAGAGTTAGACAGAAATAAGCAGAGCTAGACAGATACAGATACAGACAGACAGATACAGACAGATAGACAGACATTGAAAAAGGGAGGGTTCCCTCCAGCACTGCTGACATTTATCAAATGTCACTGGGCTGTCAAGAGTTATCTGACACTTGTCAACACACCATTCTTCAAGGAGTTTCATATACTCCAGGCACACAGGCAGACAGAAAGACAGATAAGCAGAGCTAGACAGACACAGATAGACAGATACAGAAACAGATTCAGACAGATACAAACAGATTCAGACAGATAGACAGACAGACAGATATACAGATAGATATACAGACAGACAGATAGATAGATACAGAGTGAAAGAGCAAGGGTTCCCTACACACATTCATTCATCAATGTCACTGCCTTATCAGTAGTTATCTGCAATTGTCATAACACTATTCTTCAAGGAGTTTATATATACCTGGATGTCTAAAATATTGCTGGGACCTATAAATACTTTGTATATATTTATAGACAATAGTAATACCAAGGTAGTGAAAATGTTCACCTGTTGGTGTGATTGTGACTATTTGAGTACTATTTCAGTACCTAATACGTATTAGTGTTAGACCAAAGATTGGCTATGAAATCACAAGAACTATTGTAAATTGTAATTATCAGAAACATAAAAATTATATAAATTAAAATAAAACTAGAAAAAAAAGTATATCGGCAATACTTCTGCAAGCGGAAGGACTTGATGTTGCCGTCAGGTGAGCATCCAGCACCAACTTGGTGAGCTTATATCTGGTAAGTACTGGCCTAAATTTCTTTTTTTTTTTAGCCTATCCTGTTTATAAAAATGCACTCTTCATTTTTAAAAAAAAAAAAATGATTTTTTTTTTTTCAAAATATTCAGAGCAATACGCAGGTGAACGTATATCTACGTGTGGACAGTTTAAGGGTTAAAAGAAAAAGGCCAGTAACCCCAGAAAAGAACTTGCCACCTGCAGTGTTAATGGAAGGGGATTCCCCTTCCAAACACTAGTATACTACTCCACCTTCTCCCCTCCTCCCATCTTCCACACATCAACAACTCTTCAATAAATATAAGTGACATGTTATTGTACTATTATTTCTTAATTTTTTATAAAATTGTGTATAATTTAATGTCAAAAAGTTCTAAAAAATATTTTATTTTAATACTTTTGGATGTCTGGAACGGATTAATTTTATTTCCATTATTTCTTATGGGGAAAATAGAATCGGAGTTCGACCAAACCAGTGGTCGACGGGCCCTCTGGAACGGATTACCGACGAGAACCGGGGGTTGACTGTAATCCGTTTCAGACACCCAAAAATATTAACAAAAAATACATTTTTTTAAAGATTAACTAGTTTTACATACACAAAACAATGAGAACTAAATAAAATGACTAATGAAATGGATAAATGAACATTTAACATCACATTTACTTTTATTGAAGACTCTTGTTGGCGTATGGAAGACAGGGAGGAGGAGAGAGGAAGGACTGATTGTTTGAAAGGGGAATCCCCCTACATAAGGACTTCAGGTATCAAGTCCCTATCCGGGGTTACTTCCCTTCTTTGTCTTTTACTGGAACTAGGACCAGCTTGAGAGTCACTGCACTCCTGTTGCACAAAAAAGTGTCCAGAGAGGTCTGTTTCTGGAGTCTAAGATTTGCCTGAAGTGGGAAAAGATTTTGTCTCTGAACATGTTGAAGATATGGCTTGTTTCAGCTTGGTCAGGGTGATATTTCTTCACAAAACTTTGCACCTCCCTCCACTTTGCACAAATGTCCTTAATCGCTGAAGAAGGCACCTTCTTCCCTCTCTCTTCCTCCTCCTCTGAACCAATTTCCTCAGCTGTGGTCTGTTGCTGTTACAGATGAAGGTCTTGCAGCTCTTCCCTGTGGTCCTCCACCAACTCTTCCACATCCTCGCCACTCACCTCCAACCCCATGGACTTCCCCAAAGACACAATAGATTCCACAACAGGCAGAGGGTCGACAGGGTAAGGGTCAGCCTCAAACCCTTCAAAATCCTTGTCGAGGACATATTCTGGCTCACTCGCCGAGAGACACAGCCAGACTGACTCACGCACTCAGCGTCCTGGGCCGGCGGATGTGTCCAATATGGCCAATTTCCGAGTTGCCGGCCGAAATCCAAGATAGAATTTTGGCCAAAAAAAAAAACGGCCAAAATCCGATTTGGCTGATATCCGCACCGGCCAATATCCAGGGGTCCACTGTACAAAGGAACTATGCATACTCTCTGCCAATCCCTAGGTACCTTACCCTCTTCCATACATATATTAAATAAATATACTAACCACTCCAAAACTATATCCCCACCTGCTTTTAACATTTCTATCATTATCCCATCAATCCCAGCTGCTTTATACCCTTTCATTCTACCCACTGCCCCATGCACTTTCCCCACACTCACAACTGGTTCTTCCTTACTCCTATAAGATGTTATTCCTCCTTGCCCTATACATGAAATCACAGCTTCCCTATCTTCATCAACATTTAACAATTCCTCAGAATATTCCCTCCATCTTCCCAATACCTCTAACTCACCATTTAATAACTCTCCTCTCCTATTTTTAACTATCAAATCCATTCGTTCCCTAGGCTTTCTCAACTTATTGATCTCACTCCAAAACTTTTTCTTTATTTTTTATTATTAACACATCGGCAGATTCCCACCAAGGCAGGGTGGCCCGAAAAAGAAAAACTTTCAACATTATTCACTCCATCACTGTCTTGCCAGAGGGGTGCTTTACACTACAGTTATAAAACTGCAACATTAGCATTCCTCCTTCAGAGTGCAGACACTGTACTTCCCATCACCAGGACTCGAGTCCAGCCTGCTGGTTCCCCTGAATCCCTTCATAAATGTTACTTTGCTCACACTCCAACAGCACGTCAAAAACTTTTTATTTTCAGCAAAATTTGTTGATATCTCACCCACTCAAAATGCGTGATAAAGGAATAACAGGAAAAGTTAGTAGATGGATCTATAATTTCCTAACAAATAGAACACAAAGAGTAGTAATCAACAGAGTAAAGTCTGAAGTGGCTACGGTGAAAAGCTCTGTTCCAAAGCACAGTACTCGCTCCCATTTTATTCCTCATCTTCATATTGGACAGACAGGGATATAAGCCACAGCGCCATGTCTTCCTTTGCAGATGACACCTGAATTTGCATGACAGTGTCCTCCATTGAAGACACAAAGTCTCAAGGCGGACATTAACCAAATCTTTAAATGGGCCGCAGAAAACAATATGAAGTTCAATGATGAGAAATTTCAATTACTCCGATATGGAAAATGTGAGGAAATTAAAATTTCATCAGAGTATAAAACAAATTCCAACCACATAATACTGTAGAGTGAAAAACTAATGTCGAAGACCTGGGAGTGATCATGTCAGAAGATCTTACCTTTAAAGACCATAACATTGTATCAATCACATCTGCTAGAAAAATGACAGGATGGATAATGAGAACCTTCAAAACCAGGGATGCCAAGCCCATGATGACACTCTTCAGGTCGCTTGTTCTATCTAGGCTGGAATATTGCTGCACACTAACAGCATCTTTAGGCAGGTGAAATTGCTGACCTAGAAAATGTACAGAGAACCTTCATGGCACGCATAACTGCGATAAAACATCTCAATTACTGGGAACGCTAGAAGTTCCTCAACCTGTATTCCCTAGAACGCAGGCGCAAGAGATACAGTGGAACCTTGGTTTTCGTGATTAATCCATTCAAAAAAGTCTGACGAAAACCGAATCGTACGAAAACTGACAATATTTCCCATAAGAAATAATGTACAGTAAATCCAATTAATCTGTTCCAGACACCCAAAAATAACAAAAAATACATTTATAGATAACTATAGTTTTGCATACAGAAAACAATGAGAAATAAATATAAATGACTAATGAAATGGATAAATGAACATTTAACATCACTTTTACCTTTATTGAAGACTTGGTGTATGGAAGATGGCAAGGAAGGAAGAGGGAGGAGAGAGTTATTGTTTGGAAGGGGAATCCCCTTCCATAAGGACTTCAGGTATCAAGGCCCTATCTGGAGTTACTTCTTTGTCTTTTACTGGCACTAGGACCAGCTTGAGAGTCACTGTACCCCTGTCGCACAAAAAATCTGTCCAGAGAGGTCTGTTTCTGGCGTCTCTAAGATTTGTCTAAAATGGGACAAGGCATTGTCATTGAACATGCAGACACGGCTTGCAACAGCTTTGTTAGAGTAATATTTCTCCACAAAACTTTGCAACTCACTCCACTTTGCACACATGTCCTTAATCAGTGAAGAAGGCACATTCTTCCCGCTCTCTTCCTCCTCTGAATCAATTTCCTCAGCTGCGGTCTGTTGTTGTTCCAGGTGAAGGTCTTGCAGCTCTTCAGTGGTCAGCTCTTCAGTGGTTAGCTCTTCCCTGTTGTTGTCCACCAACTCTTCCACATCTTGGCCATTCACATCCAACCCTTCTTTATTAAAGGGCTGGCACTCGGAACTTTCTTTGGCCCCATGGTGGCTTATTTAGCAGTCGCACTCAATAAACAAGCACAAAAAACAATGGATTATTACAAAATGTCTCAGGTGAACGTGCAAGGTGATGCTCACTCAACGAGAAACAAAGGCAGACTGAGTCACGAACGCATAGGATGCTTTGTGTGGGCGCTTGAGTGGTCGAGTCATGTGGACACGTTTGGTACGGACCATTTTCAACTCTAAGAAAACCGAACAGATGTACAAAAACTGGGACAAAATTTTGATGAAAAAAGTCGTCGAAAACCGAATCCTACGAAAACTGGGGCATACGAGAATCGAGGTTCCACTGTACATGATTATATACACTTGGAGAATCCTATAGGGATTAGTACCAAACTTGCACACAAAAATCACTCCCTATGAAAGCAAAAGACTCGGCAGATGATGCAACATGCCCCTAATGTAAAGCAAGGGTGCCACTAGCACGATAAGAGACAACACAATAAGTGTCAGGGGCCCAAGACTGTTCAACTGCCTCAAAGCATACATAAGGAGGATTACCAATAGACCCCTGGCTGTCTTCAAGCAGGCACCTAAAGTCAGTACCTGACCAGCCAGGCTGTGGTTCGTACGTCGGGTTGCGTGTGGCCAACAGTAACAGCCTGGTTGATCAGGCAATGATCCACCATGAGACCTGGTTACAGAACGGGCTGTGGGGGCATTGACCCCCGAAACTCTCTCCAGGTATACTCTCTCATTTGCTCTCTTTTTACATTGCTTCACTCTCTTAACCTTTCTTTTTCTCTCCATATACTCCTCCTTCCTTGCATCACTTCTACTTTGTAAAAACCTTATATATGCTAACTTTTTCTCTCCCTATTTACATCATCATTCCACCAATCCAACAATGCAAATAACCCACACTTAGAAGACAAATTGATGAAAACGTTTCGGTACAACTTAGACCATTAACAGGTCATAGAGAAAAAGTGAAGGGAAAGTAGCTAGAATATACAACAGATGGGGGCAGTGAATAGGAGTGGTAACAAAACATAGGTTAAGAACAAGCAACCAATGACCATTATAAATGCCTAGTACCAAATCTTTTGAATCTGCCAACTAGATGTTGGCAGATGCGTCTCTGAAAGACACATAGGTGGGTCTTTCGGAGAAGGTAGATGGTAAGTTGAGGCACCTGTGAAAAGAAAATAATCTATGGAGGCAAAAAAGGGGAAATATATGGCAAAAAGAGGGAATACACCATAGAAAATGGTAATAACACTTTAATGAGGGCAAAGCATGGGCTTTAAATGTTGCAGCAATGAGGGGGCCAGAAGTTGTGGAGATGTCCTTTTTGAAAGCATTTTGAAAGATTTTTTTTTTTGTGGGGGGTGAACCTACCTCACAGATATGACCAGTGTTCAAAAAATCTTTTGAAACTACTAATTACCATACAGCAGATGGTTTTTGTACAAGCTTACATGTCATTTTTTTGTAAAGAAGCCTTACAGAGTTCCCCATACCTAGACATGCACAGTAACTGTCATCAATAAAGTATATCAAGAAGGAACAGGAATAAGGTATTAAGGATAAAAATTAAAACTTAACTGTAAATAAGAGTGAATGTTTAAGATTGGTAAAAGACAGCAAACACTGCTTCAAAAAACAGTATTGCTTTTAAAATTATTAAGTCATACCTTGAAATCCAGATCACCCGACTGGGAAGCAACAAAGTCAAACTCAGCAGTGCCATGTGGTCTGTCTTCATCCTCATCCTGTAAGGCAGGAATATTTATTAATTAATAAACAGCAAGACTTGTGCACATACAAAAAATATATTTCCTACTTTTGATTTACTGCATATTCTAGAAAAAAAAAAAATTCTAGACATACAGTGGACCCCCAGTGTTCATACTGCTCCAAACTTGAACAATTATGTAAGTGTATTTTTGTAAGTGCTTTTGTAAGTGTATTTTTGGGGGTCTAAAAGGACTAAGCTAATTTAAATTATTCTTTATGGGAACAAATTCGTTTGGTAACGGCACTTGAACAGCATTCTGGAATGAATTAATTACGAACACTGGGGGTCCACTGTACAGTCATCCCTTGGTTTTCGATTGTCTCAGTTTTCCCCCATTTTGGTTTTCGATCACTTTTTTCGTGGAAAAATTGTCTCGGTTTTCGCCGATAGTATGGAACCTGTACACCAGTGCCGCGCACATACAAAGGCCGTAGGCCCGCCACCCACGCACATTGTCACTCAGTCTAGCATTGTTTATGCTTGAGTGAACATCACCCCAGGAGTTCATACAAAACATTTATTAACAATTCATTGTTTTTGGCCCTTGATTATTGTGTGTGACTACTAAATAAGCTACCATGGGCCCAAAGAAAGCTCCTAGTGCCAGTCCTTTGGTAAAGAAAGTGAGAAACGCAATGGAGTTTAAGAGTGTAGCAGGCGTGCAGGGAGTGTAGCAGGCGTGCAGGGAGGTGTGTAGCAGGTGTGCAGGGGAGTGTAGCAGGTGTGCAGGGGAGTGTAGCAGGTGTGCAGGGGAGTGTAGCAGGTGTGCAGGGGAGTGTAGCAGGTGTGCAGGGGGTGTAGCAGGTGTGCAGGGAGTGTAGCAGGTGTGCAGGGAGTGTAGCAGGTGTGCAGGGAGTGTAGCAGGTGTGCAGGGAGTGTAGCAGGTGTGCAGGGAGTGTAGCAGGTGTGCAGGGAGTGTAGCAGGTGTGCAGGGAGTGTAGCAGGTGTGCAGGGTGAGTGTGCAGGAGCAGGTGTGCAGGGAGTGTAGCAGGTGTGCAGGGAGTGTAGCAGGTGTGCAGGGAGTGTAGCAGGTGTGCAGGGAGTGTAGCAGGTGTGCAGGGAGTGTAGCAGGTGTGCAGGGAGTGTAGCAGGTGTGCAGGGAGTGTAGCAGGTGTGCAGGGAGTGTAGCAGGTGTGCAGGGAGTGTAGCAGGTGTGCAGGGAGTGTAGCAGGTGTGCAGGGAGTGTAGCAGGTGTGCAGGGAGTGTAGCAGGTGTGCAGGAGTGTAGCAGGTGTGCAGGGAGTGTAGCAGGTGTGCAGGGAGTGTAGCAGGTGTGCAGGGAGTGTAGCAGGTGTGCAGGAGTGGCAGGTGTGCAGGGAGTGTAGCAGGTGTGCAGGGAGTGTAGCAGGTGTGCAGGGAGTGTAGCAGGTGTGCAGGGAGTGTAGCAGGTGTGCAGGGAGTGTAGCAGGTGTGCAGGGAGTGTAGCAGGTGTGCAGGGAGTGTAGCAGGTGTGCAGGGAGTGTAGCAGGTGTGCAGGGAGTGTAGCAGGTGTGCAGGGAGTGTAGCAGGTGTGCAGGGAGTGTAGCAGGGTGCAGGGAGTGTAGCAGGGTGCAGGGAGTGTAGCAGGGTGCAGGAGGAGGCGTGCAGGGAGTGTAGCAGGCGTGCAGGGAGTGAGCAGGCGTGCAGGGAGTGAGCAGGCGTGCAGGGAGTGGAGCAGGCGTGCAGGGAGTGGAGCAGGCGTGCAGGGAGTGGAGCAGGGTGCAGGTGGAGCAGGCGTGCAGGGAGTGGAGCAGGCGTGCAGGGAGTGGAGCAGGCGTGCAGGAGTGGCAGGTGCAGGGAGTGGAGCAGGCGTGCAGGGAGTGAGCAGGCGTGCAGGGAGTGTAGCAGGCGTGCAGGGAGTGTAGCAGGCGTGCAGGGCAGTGAGCAGGCGTGCAGGAGTGTAGCAGGCGTGCAGGGAGGTAAGCAGGCGTGCAGGAGTGTAGCAGGCAGTGCAGGGAAGTGACCCCAGATAAGGACTTGGTACCTAAATTCCTTATGGAAGGGGATTCCCATTCCCCTCCTCCCTCTTTTCCATCCAGCAACATCAGTCTTCAATAAAGGTAAGTGCCACAGAGTTCATTCATTTGTGCATGTAAGTCTATCTTTAAGGCCCCCAATTTTTTTTTTTCCCAAACTTCTGGGTTTCTGGAACGGATTAATTGAATTTCCATTATTTCTTATGGGGAAAATAGTTTTGGTTTTCGCCGATTTTGGTTTAGCTGATCCATCTGGAACGGATTTAACTCGAAAACCAAGGGATGACTGTACTACATAACTTCAGGAGCTAAAAAAAATATGTATTACTAAGAAAGGCTGAAAGTACTAAAAATAAAATTGTTGGCTGAAGGAAGAAAAAATGAACATGATAACTATTTAAGATTATATAATGATAGATGAGAGATGAGAACTACTATTTAGCATTAACAGAACAAGAGACCATAATTTTTAACCAAGAAAAAACTGGTGCAAAAGGATATCATAAAGTGGTAGAAAAATAAAATTGAATCCAGAAGGAAGTAGCAAGTGCTACAAACACCAGAAACTACAAAAATTGTCACAAATTAAACACTGAAGACAAGACAATGTGAGCATATCTCTGTTCTTGAAACTATGAACAGAATGACATAACACTAGTCCTAATGATATGCTTTGTGGTTTCAATCTAGAAAACAACACTAATTATAATGACTAGCAAACTCGTGTTCAATATTCAAGACTAAGTTTGTGAATGCTATGTTTTTACAACTGAATTAAACTAAAATAATTTATGAGGGTAAATTTCTATGCCAGGAATTAAAAGAATATGAAGACTAGAGCATACAAGTAAAAAATCTTGAAAAATACCATAAAATTTAAAATAATCAAACAGATCTGATTATGAACTTAACCATACTCTTATCCCTAGTCTAACATATACAGTAATACATTCTTTATCTGCAAAATCTTGGATTATCATTTTCAAGTGTAAATACACAAGAATTTATCATTGTCACCTCAGCTTCTGGTCGTGGAGGTAAAGGTGGAGGTTCTTCTGGAATAGTCTGTGCTATTATATTGGTTGTGCCAGCATCCCATCCACTGGAGGACTTCACATTTGTACTTGAGCCTTTGGATGCAGCATTCCAGTCAATACTTCCCAAATCAGAATACTGAGTGATCATACTAATGCTACTGTCACCTGCACTTTCAACTTGACTACTTGAAACTGGTGCCTTTGGACGGATAATTGTAGGTCTGAAGTTCTTTTGTTCTGATTTATTGTAATTATTTTGAGTAGCTGATTGTCTTAATGAACTAGTAAATGTAGATGAATGTGAAATGTTCTGTGTTGGCATAGCAGAAACTTGAGGCTTATGCGTTTGAACATTGCTTAGGTCTGCCCTGCGAGCCAACATATCAAATGGATCTTGGTTCTCATTTATCTCTGTTCCAGTATGAGCTGCTGGAGCACTAGAAAAAAAAGAGGATCCCCCGACCCTTCTGGGTGGTATAAAAGCATTGGATTCTTGAATAGAGCCAAAAGGATCAAAAATGTCATCAAAGCCTGAGCTCTGGTTTCCTGTGGAGGACTCACTACCAAAACTGTTAACACTGAGACCATCACTCCCAGATCTTGTTGTGGGTGAGCCAGGTGGTGATGAAAAGTCTATTAAGGAAGCTTCACACACAGGTGTGCTTGGGGCAGACACTGTGTTGTGGACAGGAGAAGGTCTGGGACGAGAGGGTGGAGGACCACGCAATTTGCCAAACATGCCTCCGACAACATTGCTACTCTTGGACGAATTATTTGGCTCTAACTGATGATGGGTTTTCTGTACAAGAAATAAGCAGATTATATTTACTTAATGGCTTTAGATTATAAATGGAATATTATTTATACAGCCTCTCCTCACTTAACGACAGAGTACCGTTCCTAAGACCATGTCAATAAACGAATTCGTCGCTACGCAAGGAGCATACTGTAATGGTAGTGGGTTTGTGTTAACCATCTTTGATATTGTTTTAATGTCACCTTTGCACCATTTATAACAGTTTTAATATATTTTTAAATGTTTATACAGTAGTGTACTGTATACTGTAATAAATAGAATAGAGAAAATCAGCTCTAATATACAGTGGTCCCCCGAGTAACGACCACCCTGGAAATCGTACAATTATGTAAGTATAATATTGTAAGTGCTTGTGGAAGTGACATTATTCCTTAAGGGAGTAAATTCGTTCGGTAATGGCATTTGAGCAGGCTTCTGGGATGAAGTTTTTTCGTTACTCGGGGGACCACTGTATATTACTTAGGTATGCATACTGATCAGAGAGCCCGTCATAAATCCGAGTCGTCGGTAAACAAGTACGTTGCTAAGTGAGGAGAGGCTGTATATAGCAATGTATCAAATAACCTAGCAATATACACTTGCTAGTAAAATTTGTCTTAGATTAAAATTCATTATTTTACTTTATGCTCACTAACTGGAAAATAAAATACATTTCAGAAATAAATTGCATTACTCAACAATTAGAATACATTAAAAGTCTAATACCAAAAGTTAGTTTGCACACTATGATGAGAGTTACCTAAAGCAGTCCAAATTTCTAAAATTAAAACTGAACCAAATAAAGTCAAAAACAAACCGTCTAATCACTTAACCCTTTCACGGTCTCCCAAGTAGGCCTACATTATTGATGCCAGTGTCAAAATTCAAATTTTTATTTCTTTGCAAAGTTTACAATGTGTGACTGACATGTTATAAGGAGTCTATTTCCATGCATAGTTTACAATGTGCAATTACAATATTGATTTGCAAGTGCAAAGAAAGCCACTATCAAGCCGAGGCATTTTGGGTAGACTAAACCTAATGCTTTACAGACTACTTAATACTGGACGTTGTGCATCTCAATCGAACATTTATGTAAGTGTATTCGATGTTGCAAGTTATTTTGGGGTCGAAATAGACTAACTACGGACATTATTTCTAGAGGTAAATTGTCGTAATGGCATTGAGCAGCATTCTACAATTTCACCGGAACTGTACTAGACATATATATCATAGTTGGTTTGAACTGAACATTGATTTTTTATATATCAACTGAGGTAGTTACAGTATTATATTTTAGCACATTATACATAATGAGAATGAGACAATTTTAGTTTTGAAATAATTTATAAAATTTGGCAATTTTGGGTTGATGGTGGCGATAGTATATAGTGTTTGTGTTGTTAGTTTTGGGACGTGAGGCGAGTTCTAAGTAGTGCCTTGAATTGGTGTGCAGGCAGGGGCCCTTTTGTAATTTTCAGGCAATGAATTTCAGATCTTAGGGCCCTTTATATGCATTGCATTTTTGCATAGGGAGAGATGGACACGAGGGATATCAAAGTATGTTTTGTGTTATGCAAGTGCGTTCTATTGTAGTTATCAAGGAGTTTGAGGGGAGGGTTTATATTATAGAATATATTCTGTGTATGTAGTAGGCACAATAATATAAGAGGATATTTTGTATGTTAAGCAGGTTCAAGCTCTTAAATAGCGGTGGGGTGTGTTGCCTGGCGCAGGAGTTTGTAATCATTCTCACAGCAACTTTCTGTTGTATAATTGAAGGTTTAAGGTGATTTACTGTGGTTGAACCCCATGCACAAATACCATAGGTGAGGTAAGGGTAGATGAGAGTGTGGTAAAGAACAAGAAGTGCCATTTGGGGTACATAGTACCATATCTTAGAGAGGATGCCTACTGTTTTAGAGATTTTTTTGGGAAATATGCTGTATGTGGGTCTGAAATTTAAGACAGCTGTCAATGTGGAGCCCTAGAAATTTTCCATCAGTGTGTCTTGAAATGTAGGAACCATTTATCAATATGTTTAGCTGAATATTTGCAGCTCTGTTACCAAACAGTATGAAGTAGGTTTTGTCAATATTGAGAGCAAGTTTGTTGGCCGTCATCCAAGTTGATATTTTTAGCAGCTCATCATTTACAGTGTTCCTAAGTATGGTTTGGTTTAGGTGAGAGAAGATATAGGTAGTGTCATCTGCAAAAAGAACAGGTTTAAGTAGTTTGGAGGCATTAGGGAGGTCATTGATGCAAATGAGAAAGAGTAGTTGTCCAAAGACACTGCCCTGGGGGACTCCAACTAGACCAGGTTGTGTGGTGGAGGCAACACCATTTGTGCATACATACTGGTGTCTATTGCTAAGATATGAATTAAGGTAATCGAGTGAGTGTCCTCTGACCCTTTAATGTTCAAGTTTTAGGTGGAAGAGATCGTGGTCAACTGTATCAAATGCTTTCTGTAGGTCTATGAAGAGGCCCAGTGGAATTGCCTTTTTTTCCAGCGCCATATATAGTAGCTCGAGCATATGCTTGGCTTAAATCCAAACTGGCAGGGGCTAAGTATAATGTGGGATACAAGGTAGGAGTAAACTTGCTTGTGTATTATTTTTTTGAAAATTTTAGATAGTAAGGGTAGGTTTGATATAGGTCTATAGTCATTTAAATCAGTAGGATCACCTTTGTGGATTGGTGTAACCCTTGCTGTCACATAGGTCTACGATTTAAGTGCAGCACCCTCAAATAGGTTCCCATCATGCAATGCATGATGGGAAGAGCAAACCTCTGACCTTGTGTTTGGTTTAAAATAGCAATTTTAAGGAGGTTTTCATAGTTTTGTTGTTTATTTCTTGGTATGAACTGATAGAATGGAAGATATACTAGTGATCTAGAGATGACTTTGGTAAGTTTGAAACTAAATACAGTGGTACCTCGAGTTACGATGGTCCCCAAAATCGCCCTTTTATGTAAGTTTATTTTTTTAAATGCTTTTGTAAGTATATTTTTGGGGGTGTAAAAGGACTAGTCTATTTTACATTATTCCTTATGGGGTTAAATTCGTTTGGTAATGGCACTTGAAAACCATTCTCGAACGAAAAAATATCGTAACTCGAGGTACCACTGTACCTTGAAATAGGACAAACTGGAGGAAATATTAGATTTTTGGCAATTTTCACAAGAAAGGGAAGGGAAGAAGTGTTCCCCAGTCCGTTTTATGGGTTTTTACTAGGTCTGCTTCAATTACTGGGACAGCATAAACCATGACCAATCATTCTTGGCTATATTTTTCCTTACGAGATACACTGTAATTTCAATTTTTTGTAATGGAGGATTCAAACTGAAGAGAATTGTACAGGAGAGGCCTGGGTTGCTTTTTTAAAATTGAAATTTGTTTCAAATTTGCCAAGTTACTAACTTCTGTGCACATTATAGGGTAGTTCTGATAGTTAAATGGGCAGTTTCTTGCAGTCAATTGATAGAACAGAATGCATATTAGTTAAATAACTTGGAATTGGTTTAAAAGAGGGTTCAAATTGGGTAAAATTGCCTATGCATAAATTGTGCCCATGCTGCCAACTTTGTGACTGCATAATTCCACAAGTTTTCCACCAAATTTCACATTTTTGGTATCATTATTTTCAGAAATAGATTCTTTACCGTTTCAGATTTTTTAAATTACAACTATCGGCACTTTTAATTTGGGGGATTGCAACAGCGAAAGGGTTAATACTGTCATTCTTTTATCAATCTACTGCATAGTATTTAATTGCAATAACCTTGCAGTGCATATTCACTGTTACAGAAATTAACAATCTGGAGACTTTATAAGATATATACAGAGTAGACATTACAATAAACAAAAACACTAACATGTCAAGGGAAATGATAAATTGAATATCTTGTCTAAAGAGATCAGACAACTAGGAGATGGCTATCAAATGGATAGTATTGTATGAATCAAAATCTAATGATGTATAATATATAATTAAAGGCACAGTAGCAACACATTTCTTCACACAATACAATAATAGATTTTTAAAGCACTGATACTAAGGTAAAAAGAAAGGGAGGGGGTATTGGGGGAGGACCACTGCAGAAAATTGTGTGAAAGTTAAAGCAGGCAAGAGGAACAGTACTCACCTTCTGCACACCATCATACATTTCATACACAAGCTAACTTGCTCTCCAAAAGTGAAAAGTATCTTAATCTTGGGCTAAATAATAAAATTTCAAGCAAGAAGGGAAATCATACCACTTGCAAGAATATCTACTGACCTTTCTAACTGAAAACTTATGCAATCTCTGAAAAATTGGGTGTGGTCTTTCCAGGGTGGGCTGCAGGAAACAAGCAAGGCATGTTATTGGTGAGAAAGAAGAGTGTCCTCTGTCTTGTGAGCCACACACACACATTACTAATGCTAACTACATTTTCAAACTTTGCAAGACTCTAGAACCATATCTATCATAGAGTTAAATTCTGCACTACAATCAGAGGGCAGTGTCAAATATATACAGTTAAATGTTTCCAGCATAACTGACTAAAGTCAATAACAAATTTTCCTATTAATGCTCCCACAATAATACGTATAATCAAAACTCTGAATCAGAATAATTCTGCACTTCCAAAGCAAAAATTTAATAACTTGTTTTTGGTATAAAAAATGTCAAAAACAGTACATGGCAGTAAATTTTTTCTTAATTTTACAACATGGACTGACAAGTCAATAAAATACTTTACTAATGGATTATAAAATATATACTATTCAAACGATCAGCAATGCATTAAATTTATCACATTAAGCATAAATTTTGCAGTATTGATCCATATACTCCAACTTGTTACAGACTTTCATTTTGGATGCTCTAATATTATGTTTCATCTCCCAGGAATAAATATATACATACATAGTACAATTTTGTTTAATTTTTGTATTCAGTTTATTTTTTGTAACTTGCAGAATTTTGATCAATTTTATTCAGTCAATTTATCCACTAACAGAGCATGAGCATCACACTCAAAGCCAATAGGAAATTTATCACACTAAGCATAAATCTTGCAGTATTTATCAATATACTCCAACTTGTTACAGACTCATTTCAGCAAAATTTCTTGATAAGAGCCTCTCCCACTCTTTCATCTGCTCTCCTTTTGCACTCTCACCACTCTCTTCACCTTTCTTTTACTCTCCATACACTCTTCTATTAACACTTCTGTTTTGTAAAAACCTCTCATAAGCTACCTTTTTCTCTTTTATCACACCCTTTACTTCTTCATTCCACCACTCACTTCTCTTTCCACCTGCACCCACCCTCCTATAGCCACAAACTTCTGCCCCACATTCTAATACTGCATTTTTAAAACTATCCCAACCCTCTTCAACCCCCCCCCCCCACCACTACTCATACTTGCACTAGCCCACCTTTCTGCCAATAGTTGCTTATATCTCGCCCTAACTTCCTCCTCCCTTAGTTTATACACTTTTACTTCTCTCTTACTTGCTGTTGCCATAAATTTCTTTTTATCCCATCTACCTTTTACTCTAACTGTAGCTACAACTAAATGATCCGATATATCTGTTGCCCCTCTATAAACATGTACATCTTGAAGCCTACCCATCAACCTTTTATCCACCAATACTTTCATCATGTGCTATATGATACCTTGTATACTTATTTATCCTCTTTTTCATAAAATATGTATTACTTATTACCAAACCTCTTTCTACACATAGCTCAATTAAAGGCTCCCCATTTACATTTACCCCTGGCACCCCAAATTTACCTACTACTCCCTCCACAACATTTTTACCCACTTTAGCATTAAGATCCCCAACCACAAGTACTCTCTCACTTGGTTCAAAACTCCCCATGCACTCACTCAACATTTCCCAAAATCTCTCTCTACACTTCTCTCTTCTCCAGGTGCATAAACACTTACTATAACCCACTTTTCACATCCAACCTTTATTTTACTCCACATAATCCTTGAATTTATACATTTATATTCCCTCTTTACCTGCCATAACTGATTATTCAACATTATTGCCACCCCTTCTTTAGCTCTAACTATTTGAAACCCCCTGACCTAATCCCATTTATTTCTCCCCACTGAAACTCTCCTACCCCCTTCAGCTTTGTCTCACTTAAAGCCATGACATCCAGCTTCTTTTCATTCATAACATCTACAATCATCTCTCTCTTATCATTCGCACAACATCCACGCACATTCAGACATCCCACTTTGACTGTTTTCTTCTTTTTCTTTTTAGTAATCTATACGGGAAAAGGGGTTACTAGCCCATTGTTCCCGGCATTTTAGTTGACTTTTACAATACGCATGGCTTACGGAGGAAAGATTCTTATTCCACTTCCCCATGGATGTGAAAGGAGAAGCAATGAGAACAAGAACTATTAAGATAAAATCAAAGAAAACTCAGATGAGTGTGTATACAAAATGTGTACATGCATGTGTGCCCTAAGTGTAAGTGGAAGTAGCAAGACGTACCTGAAATCTTGCATGTTTGAGACAGAAAAAAGACACCAGCAATCATACCATCATGCAAAACAAATACAGGCTTTCGTTTTACACTCACTACCCAAGGTTTTAGTACGTGAATAAATAGAATTATGAAAGCTCACTGCTTGGGCAGAATTGAAAATTGGGGTGGCCAAATATTCTGCCAGTGGGATGGACTGTGAAGGACCTGCCCAGCACGGGCCAACAGACCTGCTGCAGTGTTCCTCCTTTCTTATGTTCTTATAAGAAAGGAGGAACACTGCAGCAGGCCTGCTGGCCCACACTTGGCAGGTCCCCCACAAATCCAACCCATCAACAGAATAAACGCTACCCAAGCAACAATTCCCGATAATTCTACTTATTCATGTGCAAGTCCTACTTACATGTAACCCCTCTCACTCAACAAATCCAGCCCACTAACAGAATAAACGCTACCAAGCAATAAGCTTTGATAATTCTATTTACTGTACTCACGTACAAGTCCACTCAAATCCAACCCCTCTCACTTGTGTATTTATCCAACCCAAATTTTAAACTACCCAAGGTTTTAGCACGTAAATAAATAAAATTATCAAAGCCTATCGCTTGGGCAGCTATTATTATATTTCCCTACAATATATCTGTGCACCAAACATTTGTGAATTTTCAACATTCGCGAGGCTCTTGATCCCCTAACCCTCGCAAATGTGGAGGGAGACCTGTACTGCTATGTCTTCCGCAGTGCTAGAATGTAAAATACCAATGTTACCCCCATATGTACTGTAATTCATGCAAGCCTGTTTTCTTTGGTATACTGTAATTCATGCAACCCTGTTTTCTTTGGTATATGTACGGTAAATCTACGGTAATAATTTAATTTAGTAAAAGTTAAATGTACAGGTACTCAAAACCACTCTACAGCACTCAAATATTTATACAGTATGTATTATATTTTACATGGAAATTTTGCTGAATTTACATTAATATTTATGCTACAAAATTATTAAATTATATTTTTCCTAATATTTAGCATTAAAACACACAAAAAATTATATATTGCCAGGACGGTAGTACCTCCCTGGGTGGTTGCTGTCTACCAACATACTAAATATATTCACTTTTAATATCCTCCTTTTACATAACCTCCCAAATTATTCCACCAACCTTTATCAACATTGCATTGCACTTAATATTTGTTTATTCTACTTTGATCCTTTTAGTCATAGACATTTAAATACCTGTACTATACTGTTTAACCCTTTGACTGGTTTGGTCATATATATACGTCTTACGAGCCACTGTTTCGGACGTATATACAGTGGACCTCCAGCTAACGATCACCCCGGAAATCGTACAATTATGCAAGTATAATATTGTAAGTGCTTGTGGATAGACTAACCTACATGGCATTATTTCTTTTGATTGTTAGCCGGGGGTCCACTGTATACTCAAAAATTCTAGCGGCTTCAAATTAAGCGGGAGAAAGCTGGTAGGCTCACATATGAGAGAATGGGTCTGTGTGGTCAGTGTGTGCTGTATAAAAAAAAATCCTGCAGCACGCAGTGCATAATGAGAAAAAAAAAACTCCGACCGTGTTTTTGGATTAAAACACAGACTGAGGTGTATTTTCGTATAGTATTTATGGTTGTATTCTCTTTTTCGTGGTCTCATTTGATAGAATGGAAAACATACTACAGAAATATAGATGATTTTGGTTAGTTTCATGATGAAAACGACCTTGAAATTGAGCTCAAAGTAGGGGAAATGTTCAATTTTTGCCAATGTTCAAAAGTAAACAAATCACGCCACGCGTCCAATACACATCAACTGACGAGTCTAATATTATTTCACAAGTGCACTGATATTATTTATACCATTTTTACAATAATGCAATAGTCTGCATAACGGTAAATCTTCTATTTTTTGTGTGAATAAAAAATCAAAAGAGAAAACAAGAGTAATATAAGAGGGGCCTAAAGACGTGACTAATGAACAGATAACATTTTATTTTAGTGCCAGGAATGTCTGCATTGTTTATTCTGGACCCTATTTTGAAATTGACAACTTTTTATTTTGTATGAAATTGGCCAAATTGCCAATTTCTGACCACTTTATTGGGTAGTTGAAATAGGTAAATTGGTGGTTTCTTGTACTCAATCGATAGAACAAATGGAGTTCTAAAGAAATAGCTATGAGTTTGGTCGACTGGAACAATGGAATTGGCCGAAAATAGGGCTCAAATTCGGCGAAATTGCTGATGCGTATATATCGCAGAGATCACTAACTTTGCAAGAGCGTAATTCCGTAAGTTTTTCATCAAATTCCATACTTTTCATGTCATTACCATCGGGAAAAGATTCTCTATCATTTCATACGAATTTTTTTTTTTTCAAAATTTTGCGACAACAGGAGAGACCGAAATCCCAAATTTGTGGGTTTTTTTTATTTTGTGTATTTCAGTTATTCACTTTCGCTGAATAGCATCCAGCAAATACCTACAATTATTCACTGTCCATCTACATATATGGACTTGGCTCACATCCTCTAAACTGAAAAACCACAATTTCGTTTTAAATGTGCTCAATGGCTTTCCTACCCTCAAATTTCTGTCTGTATTAAACAGATCACAGCAATATTTTGAGAGATTATGCCCTCAAAATTTATATAGAGCGCTGCCTGGGAATCTTATCCGTTTCAGTAGCAGTATCGAGTCCTGCTGACTGCGATCTTTCGCTGTATATACCTGCTTGTTTTTGCGTGGTGCATTGATATATATACAGTGGTACACCGGTTTACGATATTTTTTTTCGTTCCAGAATGCTGTTCGAGTGCCATTACCAAACAAATTTATCCCCATAAGGAATAATGTAAAATAGACTAGTCCTTTTAGACCCCAAAAATACACTTACAAAAGCATTTAAAAAAATAAACTTACATAAAAGGGCGAGTTTGGAGACCATCGTAAACCAGGGTACCACTGTATACAGTGGTACCCAGAGTTTCGTACAGCTCCAAACTCGAACAATTATGTAAGTGTATTATTGTAAGTGCTTTTGTAAGTGTATTTTTGGGGTCTGAAATGGACTAATCTAATTTACATTATTCCTTATAGGAACAAATTCGTTCAGTAATGGCACTCGAACAGCATTCTGGAACAAATTATGGCAGAAACTCGGGGCTTCCACTGTATGTACAGTAGGGCCCCACTTATACGACAGGTTAGGTTCCAGGCTATTGCAGGAAAGCAGACTTCGCCGAAAAGCAGAACTCCATTTTTTTTCCATTTATAAATGCATATAAATGCCAGATAACAAGTTTACACTAATATATATTAAGTTAGCAATAGAACTAGGCATTAAAAAGTAAAATACACACACAGTACACTCATTGTTTACCTCAAAATATTTGTAGTCTTAATGTAGGGCAAAAGGTGAGTAGTATTTACTGTAAGAAGTCAGGTGTGATAGGTATGGTAGCCCTCTTGGAAACCCCAACCACACATACTATACTACGATGCTTAAAGCGCCCTAGAGTGATACAATGCATATATACAGTACACTTATTACTTACCTTAAAATATTTGTAGTCTTAATGGTCTTAATGTAGGGTGAGAGGTGAAAAGTATATATTTGTATTAAGTCGTGTGGGAGGTATGGCATCCTGCCTGGCCACTCCCACCTACATACGACATTAACCTTTTCGGGGTTTTGGTCCTACTAGTACGTCTTATTGATGTACTAGTACGCCTAAATTCTAGCGCCCTCAAATCAAGCAGAAACAGGCTGTTAGGTCTAGATGTGATAGAATGGGTCTGTGCAGTCAGTGTGTGCAGTATAAAAAAATTCCTGCACCACACAGTGCATAAGGAAAAAAAAAACTGACCGTGTTTTTGGTTTAAAGCAGCGACTTTGCAGTCTATTTTTGTATGGTATTTATGCTTGTATTTTCGTTTTCTTAGTCTCATTTTATAGAATAGATGATATATTACAGAAATAGAGATAATTTTGACTGGTTTCACGATGACAAGAACCTTGAAACTGAGCGCAAAGTAGCGAAAATGTTTGATTTTGGCCGATGTTCAAGAGTAAACAAATCACACCATGCGTCCAATACACATCAACTGGAGAGTCTAATATTCTTGCACAAGTGCGCTGATATTATTTATACCATTTTTACAATGATGCAGTTGTATACATAACAGTAAATCTTCTATTATTTGCGAGAATAAAAATACAAAATGGAAAGCAAAAGTAATGCAAGAGGGGCCTGCAAACGTGACTAATGAACAGAGAAGATGTTATTTTAGTGCCAGGAATGTCTGCCTTGTTTATTATGAACCCTCTTTTGAAATTGGCATCATTTGAAATTTGTGTGAAATTGGCCAAATTCCATTTTCTGACCACTATCTTGGGTAGTTGAAATTGGTAAATAGGCAATTTCTTGTACTCAATCGATAGAAGAAATGGAGTTCTAGCGAAATAGCTATAATTTTAGTAGACTGAAACATTGGAATTTGCCGAAAATAGGGCTCAAAGTGGGCGAAATCGCCGATGCGTAAATGTCATCGATACCGCTAACTTCGCGAAAGCATAATTCCGTTAGCTTTCGATCAAATTTCAAAATTTTTTTTGCCATTATCATTTCATAAGAAATCTTTTTTTTTTTTTTTTTTAAATTCTTGGACCCTGAGAACGAGTTTCGGAGACCCCTCTTGGACCCCCAAAGGGTTAAGCGCCCTAGAGCTATAAAATGCATACAGTGGTACCTCGACTTACGATATTAATCCGTCAGAGAGGGCATATCTTTAGGCGAAACAATCGTTACTCGAATCAATTTTCCCCATAAGAAATAATGGAAATAAATTTAATCCGTCCAAGACTTCCAAAAGTAGTTAAATAAAATATTTTTTAGAACTTTTTGACATTAAATAATACACAATTTAATGAAGAATACCTAAATACACATGTAAATATTGTACAATAACATGTCACTTACATTTATTGAAGAGTTGTTGATGTGTGGAGGACGGGAGGAGGGGAGAAGGTGGAGTAGTATGCTAGGGGAATCCCCTTCCATTAACACTGCAGGTACCAAGTTCTTTTCTGGGGTTACTTCCCTTTTTCTTTTAATGCCACTAGGACCAGCTTGAGAGTCACTGGACCTCTTTCTAACAATAAATTTGTCCAGGGAGCTCTGTGTCTGGCGATTCTTTAAAACATCCCTGAAGTGGGACACCACAGTGTCATTGTACAGGTTGCCAGCACGGCCTGCAACAGCATGGTTAGGGTGATATTCATCCATAAATGCTTGTACCTTGCTCCACATTCCACAAATCTCTTTAATCACTGAAGAAGGCAATTTCTTCCATCTCTGTTCCACCTCCTCCTCCTCCTCCTCCTCCTCCTCCTCTGAACCATTGTCCTGACCTCTGGTCTCTTGTTCCAGTTGCTGTTGAAGCTCTTGCAGATCTTCAGTGGTTAGCTCTTCCTTGTGCTCCTCCACCAACTGTTCCACATCCTCACCACTCACCTCTAACCCCATAGACTTGCCAAATTCCACAATTTCTTCCACAACAGGCTCAGGCTCAGGGTTCTGAGGCTCAGCCCCAAAACCTTCAAAATCCCTCTCTAGGACACAGTCTGGCCACAATTTTCTCCAGGCAGAGTTCAAAGTCCTGGTAGTCACTCCCTCCCAAGCCTTACCTATAAGGTTTACACAATGCAGCATATGGAAATGTTTTTTCCAAAATTCTCTTAGGGTTATATTCATGTCTGTGATCACATCAAAGCACTTTTGAAACATTGCTTTGGTGTAGAGTTTTTTCAAATTGGAAATGACCTGCTGGTCCATGGGCTGGAGGAGAGGAGTGGTATTAGGGAGCAAGAACTTCACTTTGATGAATTTAAACTCCTCCACAATTTTCTCTACCAAGTTTGGAGGATGACAAGGAGTATTGTCCATTATCAGGAGGCACTTAAGTGGCAAATTATTGTCCAATAGATATTTCTTCACACTGTGGCCAAACACGCCATTGAACCATTCTAAGAAAATGTCCTTTGTGACCCATGCCTTTTTGTTAGACTTCCACATCACACACAAGTTAGACTTGCTGACACCGCATCTGCCAACACTCGGGATTTTCAAAAGATACACCAGTAAAGGCTTCACTTTGCAATCACCACTGGCATTAGCACAAAGCATCAAAGTTAGCCTGTCTTTCATAGGCTTATGTCCTGGCTGTGCCTTTTCCTCCTGAGTAATGTAGGTCCTGTTGGGCATTTTCTTCCAAAACAGGCCTGTTTCATCACAATTAAACACTTGGGGGAGGAATTGTTCAGCCTCTATGTACTCCTGGAATTCAGGCACATATTTTTCAGCTGCAATTTTGTCAGAACTGGCTGCCTCACCATGCCTCACAACACTATGTATGCCACTTCGATTCTTAAATTTGTGAAACCAGCCTTTGCTGGCTTTAAATTCGCTCACTTCAGCACTCGTTGCAGGCATTTTCTTAACGAGATCATCATGCAACTGCCTTGCTTTTTCACATATTATTGCCTCCGAAACAGTATCTCCTAACTGTTTCTCGTTGATCCACACCAACAACAACCTTTCCACATCTTCCAGCACTTGTGGTCTGTGTTTTGTGATCACAGATGAACCTTTTGCAACAACAGCTTCCTTGATTTTACGTGAATTTTTCTTGGCCACAATGGTAGCGATGGTAGAAAAGGCTTTACTATACAGCCTGGCCAGCTCACTGATACGCACTCCACTTTCATATTTTTCTATTATCTCCTTCAGTTCTATCGTACATGTATTTCTGTTCCTCTTTACCACAGGCTTACCACTAGGATCTTTCCTTGGACCCATGGTAGCTTATTTAGCAGTTGTAAGCACTAAAAACAGTGGAATAATGACAATATACTGGTATGAATGCGTGGGTGGGTGGTCGCTCTCGCTTGTAAACAATAGCACACTGACGCTCTCTGGAGTGCGCGCTCAGCTGGGCGCCACGCGGACACGTCCGGTACGAATGTCGTTACACAAAGCAAACATCGTTACTCGCAATCATTTTTTTTACGTTATAAATATCGATACTCGAAAATAACGTAAGATGACAGCATCATAACACGAGGTATGACTGTATACAGTACACTCATTACTTACCTTCAAATATTTGTAGTGTTAATGTACGGTGAGAGGCGAGTTTTATTTGTAGGAAGTCAGGTTTGGGAAGTGTGGATAGCCAGCCAGGGCAGCCCTCCCCTCCCCACCCACATGTAAGTAAACAAACCAGGTGAACGCGTCTGTTTTCGTCAATGAGAACACTCCCATTGTCATGTAACACCATTTTTAGAAGAAATGACACCCTGAGTGAAGGCATACGAAAGGAGTATGCCACAAGTCCTACAAGTCGCCTGGCTGCCACAGGTCCTACAAGTCGCCTGGCTGCCACAGGTCCTACAAGTCGCCTGGCTGCCACAGGTCCTACAAGTCGCCTGGCTGCCACAGGTCCTACAAGTCGCCTGGCTGCCACAGGTCCTACAAGTCGCCTGGCTGCCACAGGTCCTACAAGTCGCCTGGCTGCCACAGGTCCTACAAGTCGCCTGGCTGCCACAGGTCCTACAAGTCGCCTGGCTGCCACAGGTCCTACAAGTCGCCTGGCTGCCACAGGTCCTACAAGTCGCCTGGCTGCCACAGGTCCTACAAGTCGCCTGGCTGCCACAGGTCCTACAAGTCGCCTGGCTGCCACAGGTCCTACAAGTCGCCTGGCTGCCACAGGTCCTACAAGTCGCCTGGCTGCCACAGGTCCTACAAGTCGCCTGGCTGCCACAGGTCCTACAAGTCGCCTGGCTGCCACAGGTCCTACAAGTCGCCTGGCTGCCACAGGTCCTACAAGTCGCCTGGCTGCCACAGGTCCTACAAGTCGCCTGGCTGCCACAGGTCCTACAAGTCGCCTGGCTGCCACAGGTCCTACAAGTCGCCTGGCTGCCACAGGTCCTACAAGTCGCCTGGCTGCCACAGGTCCTACAAGTCGCCTGGCTGCCACAGGTCCTACAAGTCGCCTGGCTGCCACAGGTCCTACAAGTCGCCTGGCTGCCACAGGTCCTACAAGTCGCCTGGCTGCCACAGGTCCTACAAGTCGCCTGGCTGCCACAGGTCCTACAAGTCGCCTGGCTGCCACAGGTCCTACAAGTCGCCTGGCTGCCACAGGTCCTACAAGTCGCCTGGCTGCCACAGGTCCTACAAGTCGCCTGGCTGCCACAGTCGTCGCCTGCTGCACAGGTCTACAGTCGCCTGGCTGCCACAGGTCCTACAAGTCGCCTGGCTGCCACAGGTCCTACAAGTCGCCTGGCTGCCACAGGTCCTACAAGTCGCCTGGCTGCCACAGGTCCTACAAGTCGCCTGGCTACCACATCTCATATTTATGTTAATTTATTCTACTGTGGGGTGTATTTAGATGGATTAAGCAAAATGTCTATATTAACGTGTGCAAGTTTACTTAGGTACAGGTACACAAGTATAATTATCAGTTATAACAACAATGTAGGTATGTAGTCCGCCTGGGCTACATACCTACACCTACCTACATGTGGCCCAGAGCCATATTATTACCATCGACATACCATGTTCACAGAGTTTAATAGTTTCTATCAACTACCTTTAGATGCCATCATAAAGGGAGAAGTAATGAATAATTCATGCCGAGAATTGTAGACAAAAGTGTTATGTATTAAGGGGAGTGACGTAATGTTTTCCCTCCGCCAGGCAACCACATAGCATATAAACAGCATGTTTATATGCTATGTAATGTGTTTCTTATATAATTTTGAAGAAAATATCATAGATGGATTAATGAAAATGTCTATATTAACATAAAATAAGACATTTAACGTGTCCAAGAGTGATTATTATTAGTATTACGTAATGTTTTCCCTCCGCCCGGCAACACCTCCATAGCGTATAAACAGCATGTTTATATGCTATGTAACATGTTTCTTAAATAATTTTGAAGAAAATATAGATGGATTAATGAAAATGTCTATATTGATGTAAAATAGGACATTTAATGTGCCCAAGAGTGATTATTACATAATAGAGATATGTGCTCACGAAAATGTAAACAAACCGGGTGACGCGCACCGTATTTGAAAGACCGCTTGCCGTATAGAAAGTTTTGTCATAATTTGAACTCTCCTTATGAACGGAACGCCAAAAAGCGGGGCCCTACTGTATGTATGTATATATGTACGTACAAACACACACACACACTAGACCCCTGTGAATTCATGGCTTCAGTAATTCGCGGATTTTTTTCTTAGAACCTAGCTAATAATTGTTTGCGTAAATGCCCACAAATTTGCGGAATTTTTTTTGGCCTTTTCGTGGCAATATATAATTTTTTGCGTGTTTTAATGCTAAATATTAGGAAAAATATAATTTAATAATTTTGTAGCATAAATATTAATGTAAATTCAGCAAAATTTCCATGTAAAATATAATACATACTGTATAAATATTTTAATGCTGTAGAGTGGTGTTTGAGTACCAGTACATTTAACTTTACTTTTACTAAATTATTACCGTAGATTTACCGTACATATACCAAAGAAAACAGGGTTGCATGAATTACAGTATACCAAAGAAAAAGGCTTGCATGAATTACAATACATATGGAGGTAACATTGGTATTTTACATTCTAGCACTGCGGAAGACATAGCAGTACATACAGTACATGGGTTTATCTTTAAATTTTTTTTTTCTTTAAGGGTGATGTATGAAGCTGAGTTTGAAATTAAAGTGTTTTGGGGGCATATTTAAGGTTTAAACTATAAAAATAGGATTTTTTTTAACTGCGTCCAGAATTCGTGTTTTTTCCAAATTTGTGGGTGGTCTTGGAACGTAACCCCCGGGAATTTGGGGGGGGACTACTGTATATATAAATATGTGGACAATTTTTGCACCCGTGGATCCCAGACTTATAGAACCTATAAGAATGTTATTCCCATGAATTAATAGGTTCAACTAAAGTATCTATTACTGAACAAGTTTATACAGTACACGGTACACACAATATACATAGATGACAGTATATTTTTTTTAACTCCTACTTGACATCCTTATTGGACCTTTTAACCCCTTGGGGTCCCAAGGCCCTCTCCGAAACTCTTTCTTAGGGTCGCAAATTTTTCGGAAAAAAAAAAAAAAAGTTTTCTTATGAAATGATAATCTTTTTCCGATCATAACGCCACCAAAATTATGAAATTTGATGGAAAACTAATGGAATTATGCTCTCGCGAAGTTAGCAGTATCAATGACATTTACGCATCGGTGATTTCGCCCACTTTGAGCCCTATTTTTGGCAAATTCCAATGTTTCAGTCCACTAAAATTATAGCTATTTCACTAGAATTCCATTTGTTCTATCAATCGAGTATAAGAAACCGCCAATTTACCGATTTGAACTACCCAATAAGGTGGTCAGAAATTTGCAATTTAGCCAATTTCACACAAATTTCAAAAGATGCTAATTTCAAAATAGGGTCCAGAATAAACAAGACAGACATTCCTGGCACTAAAATAACATTTTATCTGTTTATTAGTCACATCTCCAGGCCCCTCTTACATTATTTTTGCTTTCCATTTTGAATTTTTATTCTCACAAAAAAATAGAAGATTTACTGTTATGTATACAACTGCATCATTGTAAAAATGGTATAAATAATATCAGCGCACTTGTGCAAAAATATTAGACTACCCAGTTGATGTGTATTGGATGCATGGCATGATTTGTTTACTCTTGAACATCAGCAAAAATCTAACATTTTCGCTACTTTGTGCTCAGTTGCAAGGTACTTGTCATCGTGAAACCAGTCAAAATTATCTCTATTTCTGTAATATATCATCCATTCTATCGAATGAGACTAAGAAAACAAGTATACAAGCATAAATACTATACGAAAATAGACTGCAAAGTCGCTGTTTTAAATAAAAAACACGGTTAGTTTTTTTTTTTTCCTCATTATGCACTGTGTGGTGCAGGATTTTTTTTATACTGCGCACACTCACCGCATAGACCCATTCTCTCACATCTAGGCCTACCAGCCTGTTTCCACTTGATTTGAGGGCGCTAGAATTTAGGCATACTAGTACGACGAAAACCCTGGTGCGTAAGCCGTACTAGTACGGCCGAAACCCGAAAAGGGTTAAAGTGCATTTTTTCCCCCTCACTTTAAAATGACAATGATCTAATGAACATATGCTATCTGCTTTTCTGTTATCCAAGCTTCTAAAAATCATCTCAATCAGGGCTTAAAAGGCCTCTAACTATTTTCTGTCCCCTCTGAAATTTTTGAAATCAGTAAAATAAAAATGATGAAAAGTAGAGTGTCTAAAAAGTAAAGTTGAACAGTGTTTTATATATAATATTGCAAAGCTTTCAAACATAAAATTAAAGAATAGTGCAGCACTATGAACTTTAGACTAACCTGCGATTGATTAAATTTAGGTGGCGGCGGTCTTGGTGGTGGTGGTTTCTTTTGTATACCATTGGTGAGAAACAATGAGGTAGATCTTTGTATACCATTATGACTGGTTCTCTGTGATGGGAATTTCATTGATGCTCTTGGGACTGGGCGGGGACCCGTATTTTCCTCAGATTGTATGACTAGCAGAGCATCATTCCTGTGTAATGGCAAGCAGAGATTTTCACAACACAGCTTCACAAGCTTATAGTTATGTAACAGCCACAAGCCAACATACAGCTGAATTACTGTACAAGATTTTCATAAAATAATTCTATACATTCAACTAATACCTTTACAAGCATACGTTAGTTTTCCCAGCAATGCTATACATAATTACATTTTTTCTAATTATACACAAGTAAACTGTAAACCCAATATTTCATCACTGTTACATTCCTTAAATTAAATTTGATTTACAGCATTTATGTCCAACAAATGGTTGTAGAATTTGAAAGCCAAAAACTGAAAATAAGTCTTGGAAGGCAGGGACTGGGTAATTGAGGGAATTTAAATGCTTTTGACCACAGCATTTACAAAGGAGTTTAAATGCATTACTCAACCTTCCCTTAAGTAAATAATAATGTTTATTTCTTTGAGCCGTACAAAAAAGTAGTTAAATATACAATACAGTGGACCCCCGAGTAACGAGCAAAATTCATTCCAGAAGCCTGCTCAAGTGCCATTACTGAAGGAATTTACTCCCTTAAGAAATAATGTAAAGTAGGTTAGTCCATTTCAGACCCCCAAAAATACACTTACAAAAACACTTACAATATTATACTTACATAATTGTACGATTTCCGGGGTGCTTGTTACTCGGGGGTCCACTGTAGTAGGTACGTACAGTGGACCCCCGGTGTTCGTAGTCATCAGAGTTCGTAATATTCGGTGTTCGTAACGTTTTTTCGTAAAAAATATTGGTTCGGTGATCGTAATTCCGCTCGGTAATCGTAATTCGACTCAGACGCGTACGCCTGGCCCGATGCACCACTCACAGTCAGTGTGCCATTGTTAACCAGCGAGTGACTGTCACCCCACGTGTTCATACGATACATTTCATCATTATTCAATTGTTTTTAGTGCTTGCAACTGCTAAATAAGCCACCATGGGCCCAAAGAAAGATCCTAGTGCCAGCCCTGTTTTAAAGAAGGTCAGAAACAAGGTAGAACTGAAAAAGAGAGATCATTGCAAAATATGAAAGTGGAGTACGTGTTGCCGAGCTGGCCAGCCTGTATGGCAAAGCCCATACAACCATCGCTTCCATTGTGGCCAAGGGAAATGAAATCAAGGAAGCTGTTGTTGCGAAAGGTGCAAGTATGGTCACAAAACAGAGATCGCAAATACAGTGGACCCTCGCTATTCGAACATTCTTCATTCCAGAATGCTGTTCAAGTGCTGTTACCAAACGAATTTATTCCCATAAGGAATGATGTAAATTAGATTAGTCCATTTCGACCCCCAAAAATACACTTATAAAATCACTTACATAAAAGGGCGAGTTTGGAGTGTTTGAATAGCGAGGGTCCACTGTACTGGAAGATGTAGTGATCTCGCCAAGAAAATGCCTGCAACGAGTGCTGAAGTGAGCGAATTTAAAGCCAGCAAAGGCTGGTTTGACAGATTTAAGAAGCGTAGTGGCATACACAGTGTGATAAGGCATGGTGAGGGAGCAAGTTCAGACAAATGTGCGGCTGAAAAATATTTGCATGAATTCAAAGGTTAAAGAGGCTGAACAATTCAAACCCCAACAAGTGTTCAATTGTGACGAAACAGGCATGTTTTGGAATAAAATGCCAAACAGGACCTACATTATACACGAGGGGAAGACACACCAAGGACACAAGCCTATGAAAGACAGGCTAACTCTTATGTTGTGTAGTAATGCTAGTGGGGATTTCAAAGTGAAGCCTTTACTGGTGTATCCTCTGAAAATCCCAGTGTGTTCAAGAAATACAGTGTTGCCAAGGCTAATTTGTGTGATGTGGAAGGCTAACAGTAAGGCATGGGTCACAAGGGAAATTTTTCTTGATTGGTTCAACGAAGTGTTTGGCCCCAGTGTGAAGAAATACCTCCTGGAAAATAAATTGGAACTCAAATGCCTCATGGTAATGGACAATGCTCCTTCTCATCCTCGAGACTTGGAAGAGCAAATTGTGGAGGAGTTTCGTTTCATCAAAGATCACTTCAGTGTCCTCCACTGCATATACCTTATAGGGAAGGCTTGGGAGGAAGTGACCTCCAGGACTTTGAACTCTGCTTGGAAAATTTTTGGCCAGACTGTGTCCCAGAGAGGGATTTTGAAGGGTTTGGGGCTGACCCTCAGGACCCTGTGCTTGTTGTGGAAATAATTGTGGCACTGGGGAAGTCCATGGGGTTGGAGGTTAGTGGCGAGGATGTGGGAGAGTTGGTGGAAGACCACAATGAAGAGCTAACCACTGCAGATCTGCAAGAGCTTCATCTGCAACAGCAACAGACCACAGCTCGGGAAATTGTTTCAGAGGAGGAGGAAGAGAGATGGAAGATGGTGCCTTCTTCAAAGATTAAGGATATTTGTTCCAAATGGACTGAGGTGCAAAGATTTATGAATGATTTTTCACCCTGACAAAGCTGTTGCTGGCTGTGTTGGCAACATATACAATGACAATGTGGTGTCCCATTTTAGGCAAGTTTTAAAGAGACGCCAGACATTGAGCTCTCTGGACAGTTATTTTGTGAGACAGGGGTCCAGTGACTCAAGCTGGTCCTAGTAGCATTAAAAAACAAAGAAGGGAAGTAACCCCACATAAGGACTTGTTACTTAATGTCTTTATGGAAGGGGATTCCCCTTCCAAACAATAACAAATCTTCCATCTTCTCCCCTCCTCCCGTCTTCCACACATCAACTCTTCAATAAAGGTAAGTGTCATGGTTTTATTGTTTTATTCTTCATGTCTCATTGTTTTCTGTGTAATTAAATGTATATTTAATGTAGAAAAATATTTTATTTTAATACTTTTGGGTGTCTGGAACGAATTAATTGAATTTCCATTATTTCTTATGGGGAAAATATTCGGAAATCATAATATTCGGTTTTAGTCACTCTCTCTGGAACAGATTAATTACGATAACTGGGGTCCACTGTATATAAAATAGCCACTAGTATGCAATGCATTTTGGGCAACTAATCATAAGGCTTACATGCTACTTAAGAACTAGACAACCTATTATGTAGGACGTCTATTGCCATTAACTACAATTACAAGCAAGTCAATTACAAAAGAAACTTTTTTTTCTACACACTAGCCATATACCACCGAGGCAGGGTGAACTCAGAAGAAAAACAAAAGGTTTTCTTTTTAAATTTAGTAATTTATAATGAAGAAATGGTTATCGCCCTTTGCTCCCGGCATTTTAGTTGCCTCTTACGACACGCATGGCTTACAGAGGAAGAATTCTTTTCCAAAAGAATTGCATATTATTTAAAGTATAGTTCAATGATATTCGGTTTTGTGGAGTGATTGAATAGATGAAGATACAGCAGGTTACTTAGATTACAATACAAATAAAATGGGACAAGATATGTTGCCAATTATGTATGAGAGTTGAAGGAAGGCTAGAAGAACAAGGACAGAATTGGATGAAAGCATGAAAGCTATGGCTGGTGAGAGGGGTATACTTTCAGTAAGGATTGCTTGTACTGTACAGTACAGTATTTTTTTTTAACACGTCGGCCATTTCCCACTGAGGCAGGGTGACCTAAAAAGAAAAACTTTCATCAACATTCAACACTTTCACCATCACTCACAATAATCACTGTCTTTGCAGAGGCACTCAGATACAACAGCTTAGACATCCCTCCAAACTGCCAATATCCCAAACCCCACTTTAAGTGCAGGCATTTTGCTTCCCATTTCCAGGACTCAAATCCGGCTAACTGGTTTCCCTGAATCCCTTCACAAAATATTACCCTGCTCACACTCCAACAGCTCATCAGGTCCCAAAAACCATTCGTCTCCATTCACTCATATCTAACACACTCATGCACGCTTGCTGGATGTCCAAGCCCCTCGCCCACAAAACCTCTTTTATCCGCTCCCACGAACCTTTTCGGGGACGACTCCTACCCCGCCTTTGTTCCCCTACAGATTTACACGCTCTCCAAGTCATTCTTTGTTCCATTCTCTCTAAATGACCAAACCACCTCAACAGCCCCTCCACACCTCCTAATTTCCACACTATGAATTCTCTGCATAATATTTACACCACACATTGCCCTTAGACATGACATCTCCACTGCCTCCAGCCGCCTCGTTGCTGCAGCATTTACAACCCATGCTTCACACCCATACAAGTGTTGGTACCACTATACTCTTGTACATTCCCTTATTGGCCTCCATGGATAACGTTCTTTGTTTCCATAGATACCTTAATGCACCACTCATTATTTTCCTTCATCAATTCTATGGTTAACCTCATCCTTCATAAACCCATCTGCTGACAAGTCAACTCCCAAATATCTGAAAACATCCACTTCTTCTATACTCACTCCCTCCCTCCAATGTGATATCTAATTTTTCTTTATCTAAATTGTTTGATACCCTCATCACCTTACTCTTGTACAGTGGACCCCCGGTGTTCGTCCATTTTTCGTAAGAGAATACTGTTCAAGTGCCATTACCAACCAAATTTATTCCCTTAAGAAATAATGTAAAGTAGACTAAGTCCTTTTAGACCCCCAAAACTACACTTATAAAAGCATTTAAAAAAATAAACTTACATAAAAGGGCGTGTTTTTGAGCAGGACAAACACCGGGGGTTCACTGTACATGTTCACTTTCAACCTTTACACACCCTTCCAAACTCGTCCACTAATCTTTGCAACTTTACTTTAGAATCCCCCAAAAGCACAGTATCATCAGCAAAACGTAAATGTGCCAACTCCCATTTTGGACTGCTTCAATTCTTTTTTCTTCATACAAAACCCCTAAATAAAAGGTGACAGAACTTTATTCAAAATGGGCTCACTCAATATTAAGCATATTAAGGCAGTACTTACAGAGATCACCCCCAAAAGAAAAAATATACTTTAATAAAACACTGTGCTTTTGTTTTTCTTTTTAGGTCACCCTGCCTTGGTGAGTATGCCTTGATATCAATTTCGGGTAAGCCACTCAAGGGCGAGCTTAATCAATAAAGGGTCACATTATACTGCTTATGTGTTTATTTTTCCATTGTGTCGGTATTTTATACCATTTATTTCCACCCTAAAATTACATTCACTTGTAAGACGAAGAATGAGGAGAGACATGATCGAGGTAAACAAGTGGAAAATGGGTATTAACAAAGGGGATATAAATAAGATCTTGAGAATATCTCTCCAAGAGAGACCCCGCAATAATGGATTCAAATTGGATAAGTTTAGATTTAGAAAGGATATAGGAAAATATTGGTTTGGAAATAGGGTAGTTGATGAGTGGAAAGTCTGCCTAGTAGGGTTATTGAAGCTAGGACCTTGGGAATTTCAAATTTATTAGAGTAGATAATAGGCCTTAAGCCTTAATAAACTTTAAAGTTATACAGTGGAACCTCGGCTTATGAATGCCCCATCATGCGAGTTTTTCAGGATACAGTCACTCGGTAGATTTTTTGCTTCTGGATACTAACGAAATTTCAGGATGCGAGTTTCCCCCTCAAGGAGGTTCCTTAAATAAATAAATACAGTGGACCCTCGGAAATCGAACACTCCCAACTCGCCCTTTTATGTAAGTTTATTATGTTAAGTGCTTTTATAGGTGTATTTTTGGGGGTCTGAAACGGACTAATCTAAGTTACATCATTCCTTATGGGAATAAATTTGTTTGGTAACAGCACTTGAACAGCATTCTGGAATGAAGAATGTTCGATTTCCGGGGGTCCACTGTATTTATTTCTTTGCAAAGGTTACAACGTGTGTTTAAATATCATAATATTGATTGGAGCAAAGAAAGCCACTATCATGCTGACTTAATCTAATATTTATAGACTACTTAAGTCTAGACAGGTGAAAAGTAGTGGTGACCAATGTTTTGCTGATCGTGGCGCCAACTACTGGCAGCCTTCTGAATTTCTCCTTACTATTATTACATATCATAATATTGTATTATTATTATTATAATTATTATTGGTACGTAGGGGCTCTTGATCTAGGGAATTGGATCTGTGCTTCAGTTCCCTAAATTAATAATAATTATTATTATTCTAGGTAGGTTGGTAGACAGCAACCGCCCAGGGAGGTACTACCGTCCTGCCAAGTGAGCGTAAGACGAAAGCCTGTACTGTAATTGTTTTACATGGTAGGATTTACCTGGAGTTTACCTGGAGAGTTCCGGGGGTCAACGCCCCCGCGGCCCGGTCTGTGATCAGGCCTCATGGTGGATCAGAGCCTGATCAACCAGGCTGTTACTGCTGGCAAGCGGACAGGTCTGGTATGGCGGCTGAAACATGGGGGCAACGGCCGAAACTCTGGACAAAATTTAGCCAAAAAAATGGTCGAAACTTGAAGTGGCTGATATTCAGAGCAGCCGAAACTCGGGGTTCCACTGTATTGTAATAAACAGAATAGAGGAAATCAGCTCTAATATACATTTAGGTATGTATACTGGTCAGAGCCCATTGTAAGTCAGAGTCGTCTGTAATCGAGTATGTCGCTAAGTGAGGAGAGGCTGTACTAGTACATGTGTTGGATACAGTCATTACTCGCCTACTAGTACAAGAGGGCCCCGCTTATATAGCAGGTTAGGTTCCGGGTTGCTGCTGCAAAGTGAAAATAACTGTAAAGTGATACCATAACCTTTTTTCACTTTCAAATGCATATAAAAGCCTGATAACATGTTTACACTATCATATATTAAGTGAGCAATAGAACTAGGCCAAAAACTGCATATACGTACAATGCACACATTAAAACATTTCTGTTCTTGGCCTATAGCGAGTGGTGAATATATTTATTGAAGGAAGTATGAATAAATGAAGAATGGGCATAATTGAAAACCACTGTATTAGCAAAACAACATAAAGCAATGTGCTGTAAAGAAGGCCCTCCTGTATTTTGGACACAGTTAACCCCTTCACTGTCCAAAGCCCTGAAATTAAGTGCTCACAGTGTCCATATTTAAAAAGAAAAATCTGAAATGATAGAGAACCTTTTTCTGAAAGCAGTGACATCAAAATTACATAAAATGATGAAAACTTACAGAATAACATGGGCGCAAAGTTAGCCATGTGGGTACAATTTATGCACTGACGATTTTGCCCAATGAGTCCAATTCCATTGCTCAATTCAACCAAATTCTTAGCTATTTCTTTAGTACACCTTCTGTTCTGTTAATTGAGCATAAAGCAACTGCCCATTCAGCCATCAAAACTGCATTATAAAGTGCACAGAAGTCAGTAATTTGACCAATTTATTAAAAAATAAAAGTTCAAATTTAAAAACAAAAATAAACATGTCATTCCAGCATTTCTTCTGCTCATTAATCACACCCTGAGGCCTCTCCTATATTACACTTGCGTTTCATTTTGAATTCATCATAATCTCCCCCCCCCCCCCCGAAAAAAAAAAAAAAAACAAAGATTTACCCTATTTCTTGGATAAATTATAACCAGGAATGATTGGTCATGGTTTACAGAGTCCCAATAATGAATCATACATAGTAAAAACCCATACAATAGATTGGAAGGGGCATTACCAGTCCTCAGGAAATTGGCATATTTCTGCTAATGAAGCCAATTTCAAGCTACTTCTGGTCCTGGAAACAACCAAAGATCTCTTGTTTTGGAAGTATGTCTTCCATTCTATCGAATGATACCAAGAAGCAGCCAATAAAACCATAAAAACCATCCTAGAAAACACTATTTTCAACCAAACACAACGTCATGCCCCATGCACTGCATAAGCAGGATTTTTTATACTGTGCATTGACCACTCTCAGCTTATCGAAGTGAGCTAAGCTCAAGACATAGATCTACGCGAGGAACCCTGTTATCAGTAACAGATCTACCTGATGGACAGTGAAAAGGTTAATATATTATTAAATGTCAAAATGGGTGGGCTTTTATGAAGCTACATTACTAAGGCAACACTGTACTTATACACAAAGCATCTGCAAAAAGTATAGTAACTTCTCTTATTACAACCTCTATTTGAGAAGAGTATTAGGAATGCTTCCAAATTAAAAATAAATTTTTGAGAATTAGGAAAAATCTCCAAATTTCCAAAACAGAAAACTTTGAAATTTAGTTAAAATAATGCATCGTCTCTAATTTCTTTTTTTCTTTTTTTTTCCAAAATTTGAGGGGAATGTCAAATTTCTAGTACAGTACAGTATTCAAACTTTTATATAAATTTAAGAACATTCATTATTCTAAATAAGAGAGGGCCTGTATTACCAATATCACCAAATAGGTGAAGATAACAAGCATACAGCCAAGCAATTTATAGCAAGTCCCCGCTTTACAATAAACTGGTTTAAGAAGTTTGAGGAACCAGGGAACACAGCTGTATTAGGGGATGAAACTCTGTCTAGCAAACATTAATGCATCGTCCATTATGACGAGGTGGACAAGGCTTTTGGCTAATCACTTTCTAGTTATGACCAGATAAAATGATTTATATTCCACCACATCCAAATTTAGCTATAAAAGGCCGTCGAATAATAAATGCAGTAATGTTAAGGCTAAGAGGAGGAAGATTACCTTTATTCTCCAAGTAACACCAAAATTCCACCAAATTTGGCAACCAAGCCTTGAGAGTTTTTGACCCATCTCTGGTGAGTACATATATCTATTAACATACTAATTTATATACAGTAGTACCTCAGTACTCGAACAGCTCCCAACTCGAACAATTCAGTATTCGAACGCTTTGTTCATTAAAAAATAATGCTCGGTATTCGACCGTTTGCTAAGCACTCAACCAAACATGACGTGTTTCTTCGCATTTTTTATATTACGTATTTGTATAAATAAGTCACCATGGGGTCTAAGATTAGTGATAACAGCCACCCAAAAAGAAAATTGGTTAGTCACAATAGAGATGAAAAAAGAACTCATAGCAAAATATGAAAGCAGTGCCCACATGTCTGATCTTGCTACTGAGTTTCGTATGGCGAAACCTATGATCTCTATGATACTAAAAAATAAAGAGGACCAATAAAAAGGCTGATGTTGTAAAATGAGTGAAAGCAGTTACAAAACAAAGACCAAAGAGAAGTGGCATACACTGTAGTGAAGCATTGGGTTTCGTCGGTCGTACGGAACACGTCCGAGTGCCACACGCACACAAACCCTCCCACACACGCATTCTGAATCAGTGTGGTGTTTCTCTGAGTGAACATTACCCTGCGAGGTCATACGAAACATTTCGTAATAATCCATTGTTTTTTGCGCTTGTTTATTGTGTGACTGCTAAATAAGCCACCATGAGCCCAAAGAAAGCTCCTAGTGCCAGCCCTTTGGTAAAGGTGAGAAACACGATACAATTCAAGAAAGAACTCGTAGCAAAGTACCAAAGTGGAAGAGGAAAAGTGAATTCTTCAGTGATTCTATGATATGTACGATACTAAAGCAGCAGGAGTCGATAAAGGCTATAGCGCCAGCCAGCGATAAAGTGTAGCATTAACAGTGTAGCAAGTAAGTTAAGCAATTAAGCGATAGAAAAAGGATGACACGAAACTAACTCCTCCAATATTGTTGGAGGTATATAGGGCCACTGACTAACAAACTGCCCTCTGCCAGCATCTCCTTCAAGGTAAGTGTAAATATTTCTTATTTATAAAGTGTAAATATTTCTTATTAATAAATTAGGTATATTGTTTCAGTGTGACTAGTGGTGTGACCGCTGCTGCCGCCGCCACAACCACCATTATATGGCTTATGCTGTCAGTGGCCCTGATAAACCCAACACCACCACCACCACTCGTCACATATGTAATGACATATTTTATTCATTCTAGAGTATATATCATGTTTCTATGTTATTAATATTGTTTATTATGTCATATTAGATGAATTGTGATAAATAAATAAGCCATAGAGTTGATATTAGCATCATATTGAAGCATTTTGTCCTGTCTCCAAACAAACTCTCCTCCCTCTCCCTTTCCCCTCCTACGTGTCTTTCATACACCAACAAGAATCTTCAATAAAGGTAAGTGTGATGTTAAATATTCATTTATCCATTTTATTAGCACTTCATATTTATTTGTCACTGTTTTCTGTATGCAAATCTATATTTAATCTCTAAAAAATGTATTTTTGTTAATACTTTTGGGTGTCTGGAACGGATTAATTGGATTTACATTATTTCTTATGGGAAATATTATTTCGGTTTTTGTCATTTTCGGGTTTCGTCAGACAATCTGAAACAGATTAATCACGAAAACTGAGGGCTCACTGTATACATTATTCCTTATTGGAAAAATTTGTTCGGTACTCGAACAGCCTTTTGGAATGAATTAAGCTCAAGTACCGAGGTACTACTGTACTTTGGTTTATGTTTCACTGGTGCTGATATTTTAGGTCCGAATTTTTTTTCTGAACATTCAACTTGTATAACCAACTCTATGGGAATATGATTTGCTTTACGAGAACCCTTGCAAGCACCCAATCGTTAAGCGGGGACTGCCTATACTGTACACAAGTATACAACAGCCAATCATGAATTAGGTGTGAAAATTAAACTCACCACATATAAATTCTTAGAAAGACATGTAAGCAAATCAGAAAATATGAATAAGGTCCCACAGTACCTTTTCTCAGTACAGTATAGACTCCATACATATATGGGGTAAGGATATAAATAACCAGAAAATCTTTTTGGCCATAAGGATGATGATGATGCTAATACCAAGGTATTTTAATTTTCTAAAATTACCTTACTCGCTCGTTACAGGTTGAAGACAAAGGCTCACTATGGTATCTCAGTTTGAAATGAGCTTTTCTATTAAAAAATTAGTTTAGCCATTTACAGTATTATTTTAATGAAGTTGATAACTGGGGAAACTGGGTTTCAAGTGACTGGCAGGCATTACTACACAATTTGAAGCCAATTAAAAGCCTACCTGAGAGCAGTCTCTCTACCCATTGTAAATTCTATATGCAGTAATTTAAAGCATTGAAACATAACTGTACACCTATGAATAGTAAGTAAAAAATAAAAATCTTCAGACAAAAGAGTCAAGATAATTGACATGCTTCATGTATACATGGTACCAAGTTTTATTAAAATTACTTAAATTATGGCATTATCTACAATTTAAAATAATTAAATTCAGAAAACTTTTAAATGTTACAATTCACAGAGCATACTGAAAAGTAGGTTTCTGATTTAACGAGGAAGTGAAAAATCTCCAAGAACTATTTTTACCGTGGCTGTGGGCCCACTGGCCGGTATTTAGGGGGAGGGGGAGCACGTCTCACTGGTCGAATATCTGAAAAAAAATCTTAATATAACTTTTCTAGTGAAGACAAAGATTTCATAATAATAAATTTGTACAATGGCTCTGATAGCACATGAATGCTGCAGTTATACATATTTAGAACAGTAATCTATATAATTAGCCTAGGATAATCCAATATTTAGGCACATACATATGCCATGTAGAAAACATTAAATAAGAAAAGGAAAACAATTATTAGACCTGTACTATATATACAAATCACTCGATACAAATATTAACCCAGTCCTAAAACTTTTCTTGAAGAGCTACAACAGAATTCAAAAGAAAATACAAGAAACAAATAGAGAATCTTTTTGATAGTCAAGAGCAAGGTTAGGCAAAAGAAAGATTATGACAATGGTTTGGTTAACTATAAGACTTATCACATGAGCAGTAGAAAAGAGAGGTGAGAGGAATTTGTTTACCTGGAGAGAGTGTGTTCCAGGGGTCAATGCCCCCGTGGCCTGGTCTGTGACAAGACAGGAGAAAAGAGTGGTGAAAGAGAGGTGAAAGGTATTTTTTTTATTAACACATCGGCCATTTCCCACCAAGGTAGGGTGGCCCGAAAAAGAAAAACTTTCACCATCATTCACTCCATCACTGTCTTGCCAGAGGTGCGCTTACACTACAGTTATAAAACTGCAACATTAACACCCCTATTTCAGAGTGCAGGCACTGTACTTCCTATCTCTAGGACTCAAATCCAGCCTGCCAGTTTCTCCTGAATCTCTTCATAAATATTAACTTGCTCACACTCCAACAGCACGTCAAGTCCTAAAAACCATTTGTCTCCATTCGCTCCTAACACGATCACGCATGCTTGCTGGAAGTCCAAGCCCTCGCACACAAAACCTCCCTTACCCCCTCCCTCCAACCTTTCCTAGGTCAACCTCTACCCTGCCTTCCCTCCACTACAGATTTATACACTCTCAAAGTCATTTTATTTTGTTCCATCCTCTCTACATGTCCAAACCATCTCAATAACCCCTCCTCAGCCCTCTGGATAATAGTTTTGGTAATCCTGCACCTCCTCCTAATTTCCAAACTATGAATTCTCTGCATTATATTCACACCACACATTGCCCTCAGACATGACATCTCCACTGCCTCCAACCTTCTTGTTGCAACATTAATGCACCATCCACGCTTCGCACCCATATAAGAGCGTTGGTATAACTACTCTCATACATTCCCCTCTTTGCTTCCATGGACAAAGTTCTTTGTCTCCACAGACTAATCAGTGCACCACTCAAAGGAAAAGGAATTTGTATAGATAATAAACATATGAAGAACACTGCAGCAGGCAAAATTTTGTCCCAGTTTTCGTTTATCACTTCAGTTTTCGTCGGTCCGCCGTACCGAACGTGTCCATCTGCCCGCGCCCACACAAAGCATCCCACGCAATCTGAGTCAGTCTGGCTTTGTTTCTCTTCGAGTGAACATTACCCTGTGCATTCATCCAAAACATTGCGTAATGATCCATTTTTTTTGTGCTTGTTTATTGAGTGCGACTGCTAAATAAGCCACCATGGGGCCAAAGAAAGTTCCAAGTGCCAGCCCTTTCATAAAGAAGGCGAGAAACACGATAGAATTGTGTCTGAGGAAGTCCATGGGGTTGGATGAGTGGCCAGAATGTGGAAGAGTTGGTGGAAGACCACAGGGAAGAGCTAACCACTGAAGAGCTGCAAGACCTTCAATTGGAACAACAGACTGCAGCTGAGGAAATTGCTTCAGAGGAGGAGGAAGAGAGAGGGGAGAATGTGCCTTCTTCAGTGATTAAGGACATGTGTGCAAAGTGGAGTGAGTTGCAAAGTTTTGTGGAGAAATATTACCCTAACAAAGCTGTTGCAAGCTGTGTCTGCAACATGTTCAATGACAATGCCTTGTCCCATTTTAGGCAAATCTTAAGAGACGCCAGAAACAGACCTCTCTGGACAGATTTTTTGTGCGACTGGGGTCCAGTGTCAGTAAAAGACAAAGGAAATAACCCCGGATAGGGACTTGATACCTGAAGTCCTTATGGAGGGGGATTCCCCTTCCAACCAATAACCTCTCCTCTCCTCATATGCCAACAAGAGTCATCAATAAAGATAGAAGTGATATTAAATGATCATTTATCCATTTCATTAGTCCTTTGTATTTATTTCTCATTGTTTTCTGTATGTAAAACTATAGTTATTCTCTATAAAATGTATTTTTTGTTAATACTTTTGGGTGTCTGGAATGGATTAATTGGATTTACATTATTTCTAATGGGAAATATTGCTTCAGTTTTTGTCAGACTTTCTGGAACGAATTAATGACGAAAACTGAGGTTCCACTGTACTAGGCAAGTTCAGCCTACACCCACTCATGTACCTGTCCAACTTGTATTTAAAACTACCCAATGTTCCTGCAAGCTTGCTCCACCCATTTTTAAGTCTGTTGCCAAACTAGTACTTCCTAATATCCTTTCTCTAATTTTAATCCATTGTTGCAAGTGCTATCTTGGTTAGATATTTTCAACATTACTTATATCCCCTTTAACTATTCCTCTTTTCCAGTTGTACACTTCATTATATATCCCCTAATTCTACACTTTAACCAAAGAGTGCCCTCAGCCTATTTTCGTATAAAATGTTTCTAATACAGTACATGAAATCAACTTTATCTTTCTTTGTATATTTCTGGGTGTATTTATGTCCATCCTGTAATATGGAGACTAGAACCGATCAGCATAATCTAAACGTGGTCAAAGCAAAGTTACATAAAGTATAAAGTTAGGACTGCTATTAATTATACTTTTTGATATAAAACCAAGAATTCTATTAGCTTCATTGTCAACATTTATATATGCACTGTTGTTTTTGCTTTAAATTTCTGCTAACCAGAAGTCCTAGATCTTTATTAGCATTCACTTTTATCAAGATCTACACTATTTAACTTATAAATGCTTAGAATCTTACACCTGTCTGCACTGAACTGTATTTGCCACTTCTCTGACCACAACATTCAACCTATCCAGGTTATTCTGTAGCCTTCTAGAGTCCACATGAAAAATTTCACAGCCTATTTTATTGTGATCGGCAAAGTTACGTCACTATTTATTCCCTCATCAATGTCATTTATGTAAATTGTGAACAGCAAGGGTCCCAACACTGACCCATTTCACACCACTCATAACAGGTCCCCATTCCAATTTCTCACCCACTAATGCAAACTGTTACAGTCTATCAGTCACCCAGGAGAGAATCTCTCTTATTCCATGTCCTGCTACTTTCTTAATCAGTCTCCTGTGTGGAACTTTATCAAGGGTCTTGCTGAAGTCCAAATACACAATAAGTAAGTTTATTCAGGTACAGGTACACATAAGTTACATAAATTATCATACATAGCAGCGTATGTGTACATTACTTATAACCCAAAAAAAGTCAGTGACTTATTTCCATTGGGGTCCTCGCAATATCAGTCTTCACCTTGGTCTACTGCCTCAAATTATTATAATCAAAAAGCGCTAAAAACTACTAGGGTCATACAGCACTGCTACCCCTCGAATACCTTGTATAACATATCTATTTCTTTTTCTACATGTACAAAGTATACAGGCCTAGCTGACATCAATGGCATACTACTATATAGAAAGCCCCTTGTTATGCAGAGCATTTTGGGCAAATTATGTCAGTTTTTATCCCAGGATGCGACCCACACCAGTCAACTAACACCCAGGTACCCATTTTACTGATGGGAAACAGACTACCGGTGTTATGAAACACGCCCAATGTTTCAACCCTCACTGGGAATTGAACCCGGACCCTCACCGTGTGAAGTTAGAGCTTTTGCCACCAGGTCACGGGCCACCGTGGCCACTAGGCCACAGTGAAGAAATTGGCAAGTAAAGCACACCCATATACAAGTGCTGAGATTAAAGAAGTTAATTTAGGCACAGGTACATAAATCCAATTATTATACATAGTGTATATTATCTAGGATAACCCCCCCAAAAAAGTCAAAATGTGTTATTTCCATTGATCCAGGAGCTTTGTAAACTAATTATACACCCCACGCTTGCTCCATATGTTAACCTGGTGCAGCCAAGCTCAAAGCTAGTGAAAGCTCGCGAATACAAGTAGTAATGAGGTTAAAAAAAAAGTGTTACAACCTCCCACTTGGTAGGAAAACATAGATAAGCGACAGCTAAACTACCCCTCTCACCTTACACACAGTTTACATACACTACTGCCACTCCCAGGTACACACACACAATGGTGTCCAGCTTTCTCTGAAGCACGAACTGGGGGACATTCCCTAGCTGTGACTCACAAATAGATGACGAAAACATTTACCTCCTGTCAGAAGGTCGTCCATAGTTACAACCCACTTCCTCCCAGTGACGTCACCCACTACCTGCACCTGATTGGTTAAGACAAGCGACCATTAGCCAATCATGTATTAGGATATCCACAACCTGCCTCGTGATTAGTCAATTTTCCTTACCCTCTTAGCGGTACATTTAAACATAATTCCAAAAACAAAGTTCATTGTGACTTTTTTCGCCCTTGTGAATAATTTATTTAAAATTTACACTGCTGAAGGTGTAAGACTGATGCATGTTTTTTGCCTCATTTAGATAATATTGTGGTTGATGTATGTGAAGAAGATGAACTGATGTTTGTTTACTATGAGTCAGCTGATCGAGGCCTCGTTCACACTCCAGCTGTAAACACAGGTGGGTCTCCACCTGCGTCTCCGCCTGTGGTCAGCTGGTCTCAAACCTGCAGTCTGATGGTTTGGACCAGTAGTAGTCTTGTTCAGTCGTCTCAACTAGCAGTCAGGTGGTCTCGACCTGTAGTCAGGTGATTTCCACCTGTGATCAGGTGATTTCGACCTGTGGTCAGGTGGTCTCGACCTACAGTCAGGTCGGAAATAAATGGTATAAAATACCTGACCAGTCAGGTCATTTCGACCTGCAACCAGGTTTTTTCGACCTGCAATCAGGTCGTTTCGACCTGCAGTCAGGTTGTTTAGACCAATGGTTATGTGGTCTCGACAAGTAGTCAGGTAGTTTTGACCTGTTGTCAGGTGGTTTCCACAAGCAATCAGGTGTTCTTGACCAGTGATCAGGTGGTCTCAGTTAACAATCAGGTGTTCTTGACCAGTCATCAGTAAGTTTATTCAGGTATACACAAATACATTTACATAGATTATCATACATAGCAGCATATGTGTAGAGAACCTAGGATAACCCAAAAAAGTCAGACAGAGTGACTTATTTCCATTGGGGTCCTTTTAGTATCTTCATATTATACATTGTAGGATATATATGTTATTATATTATAAAGGATATATGTATACTAGGAATAAGGTAAAAAGAGTTAGTGGAACCCCGAGTAACATAAAAACTTCATTCCAGAAGCCTGCTCAAGTGCCATTACCGAACGAATTTACTCCCTTAAGAAATAATGTCAAGTAGGTTAGTTCATTTCAGACCCCCAAAAATACACTTACAAAAGCACTTACAATATTATACTTACATAATTGTATGATTTCCGGGGTGTTCGTTACTCGGGGTTCCACTGTATTTACATTTACATGTGTGTTAGCTAAAAAATAAAAATCATTCTCCTCCCTTTCTGTTGCTACATTCATTAGGTATCTTTTGGTTCTCTTGAACTGGCTCATGCTATGACTGGCTTTGACATGTGCAGGCAGTCTGTTCCATTCCTTTATTGCTGTACAATAAAAGGTGTTTGAAGCCTGGCCACTGACTGTGGGTACTACAAAGTTGTGCTCTCTGCCCATAGTACTATGACTGCTTTGGTTCCCAGCCTTGACAAAATTGGCAGCAAGATATTCTGGACACTGTTTGTGAGCAATTTTATAAACTTGATTTAACTTAAGTTGTTTTACTCTGTCTTCAATATTCAGCATATCCAATTGTTGAAATTCATCCTGGCCTACATGTTCTCTTGGGCCCAAGTCCAGGATGAATCTTACCATTTTGTTCTGGGTGATTTGCAGTTTATCTTTCATTTTTTTTGTCAAGGCAAAGTACAGTGGTACCCCGGTTTACGATATTTTTTCATTCCAGAATGCTGTTCAAGTGCCATTACCAAACGAATTTATCTCCTTAAGAAATGTTGTAAAATAGACTAGTCCTTTTAGACCCCCAAAATTACACTTACAAAAGCATTTAAAAAAATAAACTTACATAAAAGGGTGAGTTTGGGGACCATCGTAAACCGGGGTACCACTGTACCATGAAGAGCAAGTGTAGTCCATATGACATTGTATAAGGGCAGGTGGTCTCAACTAGCAATCAGGTGTTTTTGACAAGTGGCCAGGTGGTTTCAACTTGGTCTAATAGTTTAGACCAGTAGTCTTAACTAGCAGTCAGATGGTGTTGGTCACTAGGTCTGGTGCTCCTGTCCTTTGGTAGGGTGATCATACATTGTGTAATTACCTAGAATAACCCAAAAATGTCATAGGTCTAATAGTCTCTGCCATTAGTTAGGCAGACTTTACCAGCAGTTTTGTAGGCCCAGCCAGTGTGAACCCTATCTAAAAGACATTCTTCAATTATTTAATGGAAAATACCTGGAGAGGGTTTAAAGGGTCAATGCCCCCGTGGCCCGGTTTGAAACCAGGCCTAGTGGTGGATCAGGGTATGATCAACCAGGCTGTTACTTCTAGCCACATGCAAACTGACGTATGAACCACAGCCTGGCTGGTCAGGTGCCTGTCCAGTGCTTTCTTGAAGACAGCCAGGGATCTATTGGTAATCCCCCTTATGTATGCTAGGAGGCAGTTGAACAGTCTTGGGCCCCTGACACTTATTGTGTTGTCTCTCAGTGTACTCGTGGCACCCCTGGTTTTCATTGGGGGAATGTTGCATCTCATGCTGAGTCTTTTGCTTTCATAGGGAGTGATTTTCGTGTGCAAGTTTGGTACTAATCCCTCTAGGATTTTTCAAGTATATATTATTATGTATCTATCTCACCTGTGTTCCAGAGATACATGATAATATACACTTGGAAAATCCTAGAAGAATTAGTACCAAACTTGCACACGAAAATCACTCCCTATGAAAGCAAAAGACTTGGCATTAGATACAACATTTCCCCGACACAATAAGTGTCAGGGGCCCAAAACTTTTCAACTGCCTCTCACCATTTTAAAATAAAATTGGCACCTACACACTCAAATAACAATCTCATTGGAAATAAGCCGTTTTTTTTTTTTTTTACTTTTTTGGGTTTTTTTTCCTAGGTACACTGTAATTTACACATGTTACTATGTATGATAATTTGTGTAGCTTATTTGTGTACCTGTGCCTAAATAAACTTATTTACTAAATGACCCTTGTGGGTTTAATGCTTAGTTATGATAATAATAATAATAATAATAATAATAATAAATAAAATAACCTTTTTCTAATTAGGATATAGTAGTGGTGAAAGTCTGAAGTCAATCAGAAGATGCTTTCTCAAAGTATCACATGAAATAAATATCAGGAATGGTCTACATATGTCTGGTCTGCCAGTCATGTGAATGCATTGTTTGGGTTTGTACATGCATGGTTTGAAATCAGCTTTGAGAATTACTGCAAGAGATATACTGTCCCATGCTGTGCAGACCCAGTTTACCCTCCATTCTCACTCATGCCTAAAACTTGTGTCCATTGTATGAATTTGTGCTATAGTCTATAAAATATTTGTAGATTTTCCTGAATAAAGCTTAGCTTATCTGAAACATGTAGTGTAGTGGCAGGTACCTCATAGCTCAGTTGTAGTGTACTCGGTTCACATTCAAGAGAACCCAGGTTTGAACCCTGAATGAGGCAAAACATATGGACATCTCGATTAATACCTGCAGCCTGTGTTACCTTTGGACTAAATAGATATTGTACCTAAAAGTAGAGTAGATTTTTGTGGATTAAATCTTGTGGGAGGACCTAAAGAGGAGCCCAGTGGAAGTAAACCTCTCTTGGATTGTCCTGGGTTATTAACCCTCTTGGATTACTGATCTGAATAAAGCCTTTTTTTTCTAGTTAGATGTGGGTCACATCCAGGGGACAAGGACCAAAGAACACAATGGAAATAAGCCACACCCGTTGACTTCCTTGGGTTATCCAGGGTTAATAATCCTTCATGGTTAATAATCCCAAGAAGCAAACAATGTAAGTTACAAATTTAAAAAAAAGCCAATTATGGAATTTATTTTAAATGCATAATTCTCAAGTTACTGTACTGCATTATCTTCAGTTGCTTCTTGCAGGTTTACCACTTGATTAAAAATAGTACAGTACATGTACAGTGGTACCTCGACTTATGAGCAGCTCCCAAATCGAACAATTATGTAAGTGTATTTCTGTAAGTGCTTTTGTTAGTGTAATTTTGGGGGTCTGAAACAGATTAATCTAATTTACATTATTCCTTATGGGAACAAATTTGTTTGGTATCAGCACTCAAACAGCCTTCTGAAACGAATTAAGCTCGTAACTCAAGGTACCACTGTATTTAGTTTTGCAGACCCTTGTAGGTTTAGCACTTCTTTTTTATTATAATAATAATAATTTAGTTTTACTCATCCGAATTAATTTGCCTATAGAGCAGTTTAAATATTGTTGTGTTTGATTGATCACTGTTCCCTCTCCCAACCAAAATTAACATCTTAATATCAAATTCTGTTCTTTTGACTTTCTACCCCTTTCTTTATCTCTTACTACTTGATGAGCCATAGTGGACAGAGATATTGTCCAGTTTTCATTTCCATTTTGGGGATTAGTGATTAATTCCTCAAGCTACAGTATTATGACTGTTATTGAGCTAGCATTGTTCATTCTTTGCACTTATTAATATGGGAATTCATTAGACAGTTATTAGTCAAATTCAGTTATTAATCCAAGTTGGCTGGCACTCTTTGACACTCAAATAGTGATGTAACTTTTCTTCCTAATTTTGTGTCATTTCCGGATTAATATACATTGGAACTTCAGTACTCGAAAACCTCCATACTCGAACAATTCGACATTCGAACGTTTTGTTCAGTAAACAAATCGCTCGGTAGTTGACCGTTTGCTCGGCACTCGACCAAACAAACACAACCTGCCAGAACTTTGCTGTAAACTATTTCGTGTTTCTTCACATTTGTTGGTGTTTTTTTATATTGTATTTGTTTAAATAAGTCACCATGGAGCCTAAGAGGGTTAGTGATAACAGTCAACCAAACCAAAAAGAAAATTGGTTGGGAAAAATTTGTCCGGTACTCGGACAGATCGGGACTCGAACAGCCTTCTGGAACAAATTAAGTTCAAGTGCTGAGGTTCCACTGTATTGTATGTATAGTGGACCCCCGGTGTTCGTCCTGCTCCAAACTCGCCCTTTTATGTAAGTGTATTTTTTTAAATGCTTTTGTAAGTGTATTTTTGGGGATCTAAAAGGAATAGTCTACTTTACATTATTCCTTATGGGGGTAAATTCGTTTGGTAATGGCACTTGAACAGCATTCTGGAACGAAAAAATCACAAAAACCGGGGATCCACTGTACATAATCCAATATTGACATCATTTATATGAATTACACTAAGAACTTAACCAGTCCTACTGTGGGTGTTACGGGCCAGATAATCGCCTGAATCCCTTGTCAATGTTAAGGGCCCTTTTATTGACCCCAGCAGCTGATACTGTAGCCATATAAGGGATGAGAGGTGAAGGACCATCTGTCAGTGAAGGCCACAAAGGGTTCTCTGCTTACTTGGGCAGAGGACATATCAACAAATTAGGATTGGTCATAAAGGAACTACTCCCTGATAGGAAGCACTGTAGAAAGCCAAGATAGACACAAAAGAAAAGGGAAATGATGAAGGGAGGCCCGAGAGGCAAACACTAACTGGACAGAAGACAAGTTTGTTACCGGCAGCAGGCAACCCAAGCGCTTTGAGGAAATGCATCTACACTCCACCAACAATGCTGCTAAAGTCTGGATTCTACTCTTGTGGAACCTCTAAGAATGTAAACTCCATGAATTTGTAGGGAAGACTATATTGTAGTATGAATAAAAGTACAGTATGTACAGTGGTACCCCCATTTACGATATTTTTTCATTCCAGAATGCTGTTCAAGTGCCATTACCAAACGAATTTATCCCCATAAGGAATAATGTAAAATAGACTAGTCCTTTTAGACCCCCAAAAATACACTTACAAAAGCATTTAAAAAAATAAACTTACATAAAAGGGCGAGTTTGGAGACCATCGTAAACCAGGGTACCACTGTATGTGTAGAGAAATTGTAGAAAATCTGTAGTTGTACAGTAGATTGAGTTTTTGTGTTACCCAGGTTTATTAAAGTTTGATTTTGTTTGTTTTTAATTTTGTTCAATTCAGGTTTTAGTCACCTGAAGGAAAAATGTAATAGAGCCATTTTAAGTCTAAAAATGTAAGAGAAATTCATGATGAAGGTACGGTAGCTTCAATTACCTTGCCTTGTTATGTAATGGCTTAAAATTTTTTTTTTTTTTTTTTTTAGTGACAATGGGTCAAGTTCGACGAAAAGACTACTTGAGGCTGTTGATTGTCCCAGCAGCATTTGCAATGTCATCGTTTTTCCTGTGGTTTCTCTTTGTCAACAGGCCAGCATCAAAAAATGGACTCAGTCCGGTATGTACTGGCTTCACATTTGCAGGACTATTATTTAATTCTTAATTATTTGCAGCCTAAATTATTTTTAGCTCCAAGCTGAAGGATGTGTATTAATGTTTTAACCTGGAGAGTCATTTGAATTGTGATGTTTGTGCATTTCTGGCAAAATAGCTGTTGAATGAGTATTGGTGAAAGTGTGTTCTTTGGGTCACCCTGTGTAAGTGGGAAACAGCCAATGTAAGAAAATCTTTCCAATGAATGTGCTAATATCCACATATAAAGTACTGTATACAGTAGGGCCCCACGTATACAGCAGGTTAGGTTCCAGGCTACTGCCGGAAATCAGAACGCCATTTTTTCCACTTATAAATGCATATAAATGCCAGATAACAAGTTTACACTAACATATATTAAGTTAGCAGTACAACTAGGCATTAAAAACAATAAAAAGTAAAATACACACACAGTACACCCATTACTTACCTTAAAATATTTGTAGTCCTAATGTAGGGTGAGAGGCGAGTTTTATTTATAGGAAGTCAGGTTTGGGAGGTATGATAGCCAGCCAGATCAGCCCACCCCACTCCACCCCACCCACACATAATATACTGTACTACGACATTTAATTAAAGCGCCCCAGAGCGATAAAATACATATACAGTGGTACCTTGACTTACGAGTTTAATTCGTTCTATGACCCACCTCGTAACTCAATTTGCTCATACATGTATATCAAATCAATTTTCCTCATTGAAATTAACTGAAATATCATTAATCCGTTCCAGACCCCAAAAAACCATCCCAATTTTTTTGTTATGGGTTTTTAAATAAGAAAAATGTATATATAAATAAAAAAATATTGTATAAAAACATAATAAAAGAGAATGTAAAGAAATAAACTGGTTTTATAAAGTGTATGTATTTACCTTGGGGTAAATACACACCATAGGGTAGCATCAGCTACTGAGACACTGCTAGCTTCTCCCTCTGCTATAGCTAGCTCCGCCCACTTTGTAATGAATCCAAATGGTGAATTAAATGCGTATATTAGAAAGAAAATAAATAAAAAGGAAACTCCAACTTGATAATTTGTTTTAATTTGCATAACTCTTACATATTACAGAAAACAATAAAAAAGTAAAATACACATACAGTATACACCTACCATCCGACTTACAACCGAGCTTGGTTCCGACCAACCGGTCGTAAGTCAAAATGGACGTAAGTCGAACTTTACTAGTAAATATCAACATCACAGTTATTGTAATGATTTTATTTTATTGTTTTATTTTGGTATTTCATTTTTTACTTACTTTTTATGCTGTTAGTACTGTATTTTATTCTGTAAGGCTTAGGAGAAACACTGCGTACAGCACAAACAGTTATTTATTTTACAGAACATTTGCATAGAAAACTTGGTCGTAAGTCGAGTGGTCGTATGTTGAGCAGGTCGTAAGTCGGATGGTAGGTGTACTTATTGCTTACCTTAAAATATTTGTAGACCTAATGTAGGGTGAGAGGTGAGTATTATTTATTGTAGCATATATATGCATATATACAGTACACTCATTACTCACCTTAAAATATTTGTAGTTTTAATGTAGGGTGAGAGATGAGTATTTATTGTACAAAGAGGAAGAAGTTCAAAGATTGGAAGAAGTACAAAAGAAGTTCACAGTAGAGGGGTTAGCTGGTGTGTTGGTGTGTGTGTTTACATTCTCATTGTCTCTTGTGGCAGCTTAATTAAGAAATTATTATATTCAGTGAACATGTATGTCGATGGTGATAATAATTAATAATAATAATAATAATAATAATAAAATATAATCACTGGAGTGCTTTAAATGTCATACGTATTTCGTATAGGTTTGGTAGCTGATATTTAAAGCATTCCAAAGCGATTATTATTATTTATTATTATTATATTATAAATTATTATTACACATTATTATTATTATCACCATCGACATACATTGTTCACTGAGTATAATCATTTCTTAATTAAGCTGCCACAAGAGACACCAAGAATGTAAACACACAGACCAACACACCAGCTAACCCCTCTACTGTGAACTTCTTTTGTACTTCTTCCATTCTTTGTTCTTCTTCCTCTTTGTACCTATACGAAATACATGACATTTAAAGCACTCCAGAGCGATTATTATATTTTGTTATTATATCTGAAGTGTATCTGAAGCTCGTTGTAACTCAGATTTTGGCTCGCAACTCAAAGCAAAAAATCGACCGAGTGATGGCTCATAACTCGGAAAACTCATAAGTTGGGGCACTCGTAAGTCAAGGTACCTCTGTACAGTACATTCATTAATTACCTTAAAATATTTGTAGTCTTAATGTAGGGTGAGAGATGAGTTTTATTTGTAGGAAGTCGGGTTTGGGAAGTTTGGTAGCCAGCCAGGTCAGCCCACCCCACCCACACGTAATATACTACGACATTTAATTAAAGCACCCCAGAGCGATAAAATACATATATATACATATATGTACTGTACATCCACAGTACATTCATTAATTATCTTAAAATATTTGTAGTCTTAATGTAGGGTGAGAGGTGAGTTTTATTAGTAGGAAGTCAGGTTTGGGAAGTTTGGTAGCCAGCCAGGGCAGCCCACCCTACCTCACCCCACCCACACGTAATGTAAACAAACCAGGTGAATGCGTTTGGTTTTCGTCACTTTACATTGTGTACAAGTCTCCACGTTGATACAGTAGAATAAATAAAGAGAAATACTCCCATTCTCCTGTAACACCATTTTTAGAAGAAATGATGCTCTGAGTGAAGGCATACGAAAGGAATAATTTTCTAGTTACCCCCAGTAATATTATAGTGACACATTTTCTCTGATGTTGGACTACAAGTCGCCTGGCTACCACAAGTCCTACAAGTCGCCTGGCTACCACATCTCTTATTTATGTTAATTTATTCTACTGTGGGGTGTATTTATCATGTTTATATGTTATGAAGCATGTTTATTATATAATTTTGAAAAAAATATCATAGATGGATTAATGGAAATGTCTATATTAACGTAATACAGTGGACCCCCGTTTTTCGTGATTTTTTCATTCTAGAATGCTGTTCAAGTACCGTTACCAAACGAATTTATTCCTAAGTAATAATGTAAATTAGACTAGTCCTTTTAGACCCCCAAAAATACACTTACAAAAGCACTTACAAAAATACACTTACATAATTGTTCAAGTTTGGAGCATCACGAACACCGGGGGTCCACTGTATACGACATTTAATGCACCCAAGAGATTATGTATTACGTCAAGAGTAGAGAGACTCTTAGTGATTTTAATGTGTACCTGCATGCCAGCACAGTGTGTAAATATATTTAGGTACAGGTACACATAAATATAATTATCAGAGTACATATAAAATATGCAATAACTTTAAAACACTTGAAATTTTGGAAAGTTTCCAGACATAATAGAGAGATGTGCTCACGGAGAATGTAAACAAACCGGGTGGGGGGCGCTGTATTTGAAAGACCGCTCACCGTATAGCAAGTTTTGGTCATAATTTGAAATTGCCACATTAGCGGAACGCCGTAAGGCGGGGCCCTACTGTATAATATTTCAAGTTTTCCAGACACTTTAGCAAGCATAACTCTCTATACATAAAGTGTTGTAGTCACTTGATCTGAGCCATAGTATCCCACATGCTGGTGAGAAAACACACCATTTTCTTTCGATAGCCAGTGGTGTTATAAAGCCAAAACTTATAAAAGTGTTATGACTTACAGAAGTAATTAGTATATGTACTGTATATAAAAATGTAATCTGTCATCATTATGTAGTACTGCTGTAACTAAGCCTATACTATATATGAAACTACAGACAGAATTTAAGTGCCTGTGACTCCCTATTCTCATTACTTGCTATAAATTGCCCATATACTGAGCATACATAATACATATGCTTATGTATGATTCCAGACACAGATATGCTCAAATTATTGACAAAAAGTTCAAAATTAAATATTTGTGGATTCCCTTTCACATAGACTTTCAGGAGCATGGTCAAATCAATGCCTTGAATAAATTAACAAAAAACAAAGAGACTGTCAAATACGTATAACTTTTTTTTTTTATAATATTTTAAAACCTATTGTTAGAAAAGAAGTACCAAAAGACTTCAAGGAAGTAAAATAGACTAATAGGAACTGACCAGTTCATTGCCCACCATAATGAAATGTTTCAAGTAAAATATCCCTATGGAGAAAGTTACACTTTGGCAGAATGGAAACGTTTAGCGAGACAGTGTTTTGCTTGGAGAAAAAATCTTGGTCTCCAAGCAGAATTTTGCTTAATGAAAATATCCATTTTGCCAGTGTCTTTTCATAAACTTGTCTGGTTTACAGCCTCATTCTTAGTATGTACAGTGGTACTCTACTTACGAGCAGCTCCCAACTCGAACAGTTATGTAAGTGTATTTTTGTAGGTGCTTTTGTAAGTGTATTTTTGGGTGTCTGAAATGGATTAACCTAATTTTCATTATTTCTTATGGGAAAAAAATTGCTTCGGTATCGGCACTTGAATAGCCGACTGGAACGAATTTTGCTCATAAGTAGAGGTACCACTGTACATTCTTATATGTTATATATTGTGGATGTGTTAATAAAATTTACTGCCATCAATGCTTCAGAATTCTTTTATAAAGAATTAAATTTGTACATACTATGTATATTATTATTATTATTTTTATTTTTGTTGTTGTCATCGTCATTTATAATGTATAGTATTATGCTTCAAATAAACACTGTTGTGTTGTGATTTGCAAGAGGTATACATACCCTCACTGACACACCTTGACTCTCAATATGCCTGATGTTCACTATGTGACTTCAGGTACAAACTTATATAGAATAAACCCTCCACATAAGCTCAGGGAAAATAACCCAAGCACAGAATGCATATGCCTTTTCACCAAAAAAATCCAAACTTAGAAAGGAACCTTGTGACTTGACAATGTCCTCCACTACTATTACTACCACTACTTCTACTACTATTAATAGTACTTCCACCACTCCCTTCTTTCCTGCCCTCTACCATATTGTCTTCTGGCCTTCTTCATTTTTCTTTCTCCAGTTGTGACTTGACAATGGTCCAGGACAAACCAAGGCATCATCATGAGGTTCCATTCCTAAGTGTGGGTTTTTGGTGAAGTGTTCCAGCCATGGTATTGTGATTTTTAAAGTGCCTTCACCTTCACTGCTATCTGTACTATTAATTACATCGCTGCCTTCACCATTGGTGTTTAAAGTTGTCATATAGTTGCTTCACTTTCTCATATATGATTGGGTCTCTCAGAAGACTTTCATTTTGACTCTAATTAAAAATTAATTAATTATTTTAACTTTTATAAACACATCAAAGATGTGCAATTTCAGTACGTACATGCCTTAGCAGCTACTGAAGCACTAGATCCTAAACTTTCCTGGGTCTCCTCGCTATTATTAATGTAGCATACGGTTGATCTATTTACCCTAAAATTTGATACATATTCATAATATTCTTTTGCCTATGACTAGCAGACTACCCTTCACTACGTATTTTGCATTTCAAAGTTATAATAAAGAGCAATAAAATAAATGTGACAATTTCACATTAGCGAGTACAGAAATGCATCAATGTATGTATTTGGAGGTTGAAAGCAAAACAAAGAAGGATGGGGGATGCTTCCAAGAGTAGCTTAACCTGATGGTAACATAGCAGGGATGCTGATGACTCCATAAATAATAAGAAAGAAATATTTATTTTCCAGGAAGATGCATTTGTGTTACAGAGATGTATTTACATTAGTTATTTCTTGCACAGAAAAGCTCATTATTAAGAAAAGCATTTTTAGCAGAGTAATACTAGAACTTAAAATTACTTGACATTGAATAGTTAGATTATTCGAATGCTAAGTTTAACATAACTAAATTGTCTAAAGGTAAGTTTATTGGTACTCACCAAGCTTCTCTGGCTGACTGGCTGCTGTTTGCTTGGGGTGAATGAAGAAGGGTGTGGTGTGCTTGGTAACTCACATATAATAGTCAGTAGGTCACATATGTAAAAGTGTTATACATATACAGTGGTACCTCGAGTTACGATATTTTTTCGTTCGAGAATGCTGTTCAAGTGCCATTACCAAACGAATTTATCCTTAAGGAATAATGTAAAATAGACTAGTCCTTTTACACCCCAAAATATACTTACAAAGCATTTAAAAATAAACTTACATAAAAGGGCGATTTTGGGGACCATCGTAACTCGAGGTACCACTGTACCTAATAGTGAGTAGCAGGATAAATTAGCAAATTTGGAGTACCTTCTGTCTGCTTATTACAGCCGATTTCTGACAAAAGATCGTGCTTTCCCAAATTTGCTTATCCTGACCCATGTGTAGTAAACCATCAGCATAATTAACTTTTTCTTAAACTGTTGAAGTCTAAACATTTAGTTATACAGTACAAGTACAAGACAAACATTTGTCACACTTTCCTACTTTGAGAAGCTGTTTTATTCCATAAAATTTATTCTTTATATTAATTTATTATGAGTTGTTCTTGTCTGCTCTCCTTTTCTTTTATAATTTCTTAATCTGCTCCAATTTGCCACATCATCTGTAAATTTGCCTGCTATTTTATTTTCTAATTGTCTTTCCCTCAGTACCTCCATCTTTTCTCTACTATCTCTCACATCTGCTGGTGGCACTGCATGATCCTTAGTGTTTAGTACTTTCCATGTATATAATAATATTCCTACCAGGTTCCTAAATTGCCGTCATTGGTTTTTTAATTTGACGTGAAAAACCTAGCTCCAGTAAGTCAGCAGATCCTTAACCATGGGTATATAGCTCTGGTAAGCCAATAGTTGCTTAATCACTAACACCTAGCACTGGAATACCAGCAGGTGCTGAATCACTGATACCCAGCATCGGTATGCCAGCATTTGCTGAATCACTAAGAGGGTCACATTTTGACAGAGACCCACATCAAGAGACTACCACCACCTACTCTGTACTGTGTTCACATTCTCTTTGTATTATTTTTGTTGTATGCAGTATATACATGATGTTCTGTTTAAGATACAATATCATACTTTATTTTTATTTCTTATGCAGTACAGTGGAACCCCGGTTAACGAACACCCCGGAAATCGTGCAATTATGTAAGTATAATATTGTAAGTGCTTGTGGAAGTGTATTTTTGGGGGTCTGAAGTAGACTAACCTAAATGACATTTTTTCTTAAGGAAGTAAATTCGTTCGGTAATGGCACTTGAGCAGGCTTCTGCAATGAATTTTTTTCGTTAACCGGGTTCCACTGTACTTAGCAGTGATAAGGTGCAAGTAGGAAATTAGGCTATGCTTAGCTTAATCTTCATTATGATAAATATTTAGAATTATTATACATGTATCTACTTTCATTATTTATTAATTTCTAACTTTACAGTATTAAAATTTTATATACAGTGGACCCTCGCTATTCGAACACTCCAAAACTCACCCTCATTCCAGAATACTGTTCAAGTGGTATTACCAAACGAATTTATTCCCATAAAGAATGATGTAATTAGATTAGTCCATTTCAGACCCCCAAAAATACATTTATAAAAGCACTTACAATAATAAACTTACATAAAAGGGTGAGTTTTGGAGTGTTCGAATAGCGAGGGTCCACTGTATTTTAAAATAGTATAAGCAAATGCATGCTATAAGTCTTAATAATACCAGTATTGTACTGGATATAATTTTTCTCCATTTTATAATCCAAATGCTTTCAAAATACAGTTGAACTGATAAAATTTGATTTTTATTTATACTTCTTTTGTTTTAGGATCTTCATTTTCCTAAATCTCTTGAAGATTTACGGGAGCTTGTTCGTGTATCAAGCGCTTACAGACAAGACCACTGGTATTATGTTCTTCTGTTATTCACATCAGCTTACGTCTATAAACAGACTTTTGCTATCCCCGGCTCTGCACTTTTGGTATGTAATTTGCACCTGCGACCTTCTTACATTTAAAATATTCTAGGAGCTATAGGTCATGCTGTCCCATTTCCAACGCTAAGTCTATCGTGTAATTTTTTAAATTTGTTTTTGTTGTAGCACACATCATTATTTTTTTGAATGCATAAATCATCTACCAAGAGAAGAAACACTTTCATTGTCATTCATTCAATCATTGTCTTGCCAGAAGCATGCAGATGTCATGACTCAGATAACTCTCTGAACTGCAGCATCCCTACCCCTCCTTTGGAATGCAGGCACTGTACTTCTCACCTCCAGTATACATGTCCAGCTTACTGATGTTCCCTGAATCCCTTCATAAATGTTACCTTGTTCACACTTCAACAGCACATCAAATCATAAAAACCACCTGCCTCCACTCACTCCTATCTAGCACATTTACACAAGCCCATTGGATGTTGAAGCTCTAATACTCAAAACCTCCATCTCCCCCTCCCTCCAACCCTTCCAGGGATGAAGAACTTATGGGAAAAATAGGCTTACGTTCCTGGGAGTCCCAAAAAAGCCAAACAACTTTTTTTTTTTTTTTTTTTAGACCTCCAGATCTTATAAAAATAAAAGTGAATATGTAATTGTAGTTCATTGTCGTGATGTATTATGTTGTTTTTACTGCTTAAGACTACAAATGCAACAGAAATAATAGTATTTATTACCTTAAATTGTGGGCTGGTGTTTGTGGATGATTATGAAGAGAGTGGAGAGTTATGCTGTGGCCCTACTGGGCTGAGGTGGATGGTAGAGGTTCTGGTACTGAAGTCGATAGTTGTACTGGAGTTGCATAAATTCTGTAATGGATTTCTGTTCTATTTTACCCCGCAGTACATTGTACAACTGACGGTAAGGCATCAGCTGGTCTAGACACTGTTTCAGGGTCCTCTTCAGTGAAAAAGTCTAACTTTAAGTCAGTAAATCAGTCAAGTCAGTAATCAGTCAAGTCAGTAAGTCAGTCAATCAGTAAGTCAGTCAATCAGTAAAGTCAGTCAATCAGTAAAGTCAGTCAGTAAGTCAGTCAATTAAGTCAGTCAGTAAGTCAGTCAGTCAATCAGTAAAGTCAGTAAGTCAGTAAAGTCATTCAAGTAAGTCAGTCAGTCAAGTAAGTCAGTTAAGTCAGTCAGTCAAGTAAGTCAGTCAGTTAGTCAGTCAGTCCAGTTTAGTCAGTTATTCATCACACACTCATATATTTACCTCATTCTTTTTAATTGTACAAACTGACTCTTCATTACAGCCACAGATTATCTCTTGTCAAATATCTCTATTTTCTTCATTAACCCTAAGATGCTTATACCTTTTCTTGCCACTTTCAGCAACACTAGTATGCCTACGGGTGCCATGATTGCTTGGCAGATGCAAGATATGGTAATTAAAATATCAAAACACAATTCACAAATACATGTACAGTTAGCTCCTAGGGAGCATTCATACTGGACACATATTCACAAAGGCTGGGATGGGGGTGACGGTGTGTCATCAGGGTGGCAGAGGATGGTGGGAGGTCTCCCTGCTGACCCACAACAAGGCGGCAGCTTGAGCTGAGGAAATTTTTTCCGCGCCCACAAACGGAACCGTGTAAAGTTAATTTTATGAAGTGTTGTATAAAATTGTGCCACAATTTTTCAATAGTGCAATAACCAAAACGTGGCAAATAAATCCATGCAATATATCGGTCTACTGTACCTTCCTAGTCATCCTATTTTGTACCATCTTTTCTATATGTCCAAACTGCCTCACTAACCCCTCCTCCACCCTTTGAACAGTCTCCAAGCTGCAGATTCTCTCTCTGCATAATATTGATACCACACACTGCCCTTAAACATGACATCATTACTTCCAGCCTCCTCCTTACTGAAATGTTCAAAACCCATATTTCACACATTCACACCAAGCAACAGTGTTGGTATCACTATACTCTGGTGCATTCCCATTTTTGCCTTAAAGATTTAAAGATGTATTTATTTCTTTGCAATGTTTACAATGGATAAGATTCTTTGTCTTCACAGATGCCTCAATACACCACCCATCTTTATCCCTATTTATTCTATGGTTCACCTCATCTTTCATAGGCCAATCTGTTTGCAAGTCCACTCATAAATATCAACACATTTACTTCCTTCATACTCCCTCCCTCCAATCTGATATCCAGTCTTTCATTGCCTAAGTTTTTTGTTACTCTCATTACTTTTGCTTTCTCCAATGTTTACTGTAATTTCCTTCTTTTACATATCCTCCCAGATTTGTCTACCAGCCTATGCAGCTTCTTTTCAGAATCTTCAAAAAGAACCATGTCATCAGCAAAAAGCAATCTTGACAATTCACACTTTGTATTAGATTCATTATACTATCTTTTAATCCCGCACTCTAGTGTATGCTTATTTTACAACCCATCTATAAATATGTTTAATAACCATAGTGGTATCACATATCCCTGTCTAAGGCCTACCCTCTTTCCTATATACCCTATCCTGAGCCTCACCATCCACAAAAACTCTACTGCTTTTAATAATCTCTCACCTATTCCATACATTGCATCATCTGCCTTCCTATCCCATGCATTTTCTAAATTAGTAAATCCTACAAAAAGTTCCTTACTTTTTTTCCTAAGAATTGATCATTTACATGTTTTAGTTAGCAAACTTTGTTCCTATGCATGCTCTCTGCCAGTTCCTTCTCCTCACCATCATGCATATATTGAACAAATGCACCAACCACTCCAAACTATATCCACACCTGCTCTTAACTTTTCTCTCTTAATCCCGTCTATCCTAGCTGCCTTAATCTCCTATCATTCTATCCACTGCCTCACGTACATTCCCCCAGACTCACATCTGACTTTTCTCACTCCTACATGATGTTATTCCTTCCTGCCCAATGCATGAAATCACTGCTTCTCTTTTTTTCATCAACATTTAACAGTTCAAAATATTTCCTCCATCTTCTCATTACCTCCACCTCCCCACCTAATAACTCTCCACTTTGTTTTTTACATACTAAATACAATTGATCCCTAGGTTTCCTCTACTAGTACTCTCACACCAAAACATTCTTATTCTCCACAAAATATGTTGATAGAATCTCACCTACTCTCTCACTGGCTTCCTTTTGTACTCCTTCACCATTCTTTAACCTTTGTTTTACTCTCCATTTGCTCCGCCCTCCGTATATCACTTGTACATTGCAAAAATCTCTTATGTGCTAACTTTTTATCTCTTACCACCCTTTTTACCACATTCCATTAATTGTTCCTCTTTCCTCCAGCACCCACCCTTCTATATCCACAAACTTCTGCTGCACACTAACATACTTCTTTAACCTTCTCTAGATCACCTTTCTCTTAACCCTTTGGGGGTCGACAGGCCTTCTCAGGAAAGTGTTCCTGGGGTCGAAATTTTTTTGGAAAAAAAAAAATTATTTTTTTCTTACGAAATGATAGAGAATCTTTTTCCGATCATAACGCCACCAAAATTATGAAATTTGATCGAAAACTAACGGAATTATGCTTTCGCGAAGTTAGCGGCAGCCATGACACTTACGCATCGGCGATTTTGCCCACTTTGAGCCCTATTTTCGACAAATTCCAATGTGTCAGTCTCCTAAAATTTTAGCTATTTCGCTAGATCTCCATTTCGTCTATCGATTGCGTACATGAAACCGCCTATTTACCAATTTCATCTACCCAAAATAGTGGTCAGAAAATGGAAATTTTCCAATTTCACACAAATTTCAAACGATGCCAATTTCAAAATAGGGTCCAGAGTAAACAAGGCAGACATTCCTGGCACTTAAATAACATGTTCTCTGTTCATTAGTCACGTCTCCAGGCCCCTGTTCCTTTACGTTTGCTTTTCATTTTGAATTTTTATTCTCACAAAAAATAGAAGATTTACTGTTATGTATATAACTGCATCATTGTAAAAATGGTATAAATAATATCAGAGCACTTGTGCATGAATATAAGACTCACCAGTGTATGTGTATTGGAGGCATGGTGTGATTTGTTTACTTTTGAACATCGTCAAAAATCGAACATTTTCACTACTTTGAGCTCAATTTCAAGGTACTTGTCATTGTCATACCAATCAAAATTATCTCTATTTCTGTAATATATCTTCCATTCTATCAAATGAGACCAAGAAAACGAGAATACATCAATAAAAACTATACGAAAATCGACTGCAAAGTCGCTGTTTTAATCGAAAAAAACGGTCAGAGTTTTTTTTCACTCATTATGCAGTGTGTACTGCAGGATTTTTTTTATACTGCGCACACTGACCACACAGACCCATTCTTTCATATGTATGCCTACCAGACGTTTTCTGCTTAAATTGAGGCCGCTAGAATTTGGGCGTACTAGTACGGCACCAACCCCTGCTCGTAAAACGTACTAGTACGGCACCGACCCCCAAAGGGTTAATAGTTGCTTATATTTTACCCTTACTATCTCCTCCTTTAACTTATGCTTATGCTTTGATGACATTTTACTTTTTTCCCATCTACAGTGGACCATTGATTAACATGCGATCTATTAACAATTTTAAGTTAACACCATCTCTTTCAACCCCTTTCAAAATCATTGACATACATCAGCAACCAGAATATTTGGTAAGAAATATTATTTATCAGAATTCTTCCTCTGTTACCCTGCCTCGGTGGGATGCGGCTAGTTCATTGAAAAATAAAAATGATTAATGTGAGCTTTGTTTTTTAACTTCAGTTAATTTTACATGATTTTTATATTTACATGCCCTTTTCAAGAATGGTTAACTACCATATTAATCAATGGTCAGTTGTACCTCTTACTCTCACTGTAGCTACCACCAAATAATGATCTGATATCTGTTGCTCCTCTAAACACATGTACATCCTGAAGTTTGCCCATCAATGTTTTATCTACTAATACATAGTCTAACAAGCTGCTGTCATTACTTCCTAAATTGTAGATCATATACTCATCCTCTTTTTCTTTAAATATGTATTATGTATTGCCAAAATTCTTTCTATTCATTATTTAATTTGAGGCCACTCATTATTTACCCCTGACATGAGAAACTGTTGTAGAGGGTGTAGTAGCATTGAGGTCCCCCACAGCAATTATTTTCTCACTTGGTTCAAAACTACCTAAATAATCTCTGGTTTACACTTATTCGGCATGATGGTACTACCTCCCTAGGTGGTTGCTGTCTACCATCCTACTCTATCATATTGTATTATGGTATCCCTTGGCTTGGTAGGCAACACACTTGCTTCATGCACTGAGTGTCTGTGGTTCAATCCCCGGCACAGCTGTTCACCTAGCAGTAAGTAGGTACCTGGGTGTTAGTTGCCTGGTGTAGGTCGTATCCTGGGGAACAAGATTGAAGGACCCCCAATGGAAAAAAGACAGACAGTCCCCAATGACCCACTGACTTTCTTGAGTTATCCTGGGTGGTTAACCCTCCAGGTTAAAAATCTGAAATTATTTTTATCTTTTCTTACCGTGATATTGATGGTATACACTTCCAACAAGTTAATGAGTAAAACACATGTGTAACACTTGAGTATCTTTATTGCTGAAATGTTTGGCCTGTACAACAGGCTTCTTCAGTCAAATACAAGTGAATGTAATACTGGAGACAGTAGAAGTGATGCTGTAGTTTGAGTATTAGTCCCTCATTCTTAGTAGGTTGTGGTCTGCCCCTCAAGCCTGACCACTGCCTACTAAGGCTGAGGGACTGATGCCCTCAACACTACTTCTACTCTCTTCAATAATGTAGCACTTATTACCAATTGTTCTACTGTACTGCTCTTTGAAAATTACTTTTCTAGGATTCTTTCAGCACTGCAATTTCTTGTTCTCCATGTTCGTGGCACTAAGGAAATCTTATCTATATATGTATTTTTAAACCTTTATGACATATGTAGCTATTATTTCTTTTACTCTTATCTACCAACAATGTCATCTTTAATGTTTTTCACTATTGAGAGCAATTTTGAGGGTTCCTCTTTGCATTTTTTCTATCTTGTCCATGTGTCTTTTTAGGAGCAGATACCACCTCTGTCACTGCATATTCAAATTTTGGTGTAACATTCATTGTGAACATCTTTTGTAGCATTAACCCATCCATATCTGTACTGGTGATTTTAAATTAAGCCATTGTTGGATAGGAGTTTCTCACAGTTTCATTAATATGATCTTTTGACATCAATCTCTTGTCAGTGATGACGATGGGATCCCTCTCTGGTTCTGATGGTTTTAATATTTTAGGACAATCTTTCTGTGGCAGGTTTTTATTTTCTTCCAGTTCCATTACATAACATTTATCCACATTAAATTCTTCCATGCATTTATCTTGTCACTTGCTCAATCTATACAGATCTTCCTGGAGAGATAGTCATTTTTATAGTTTATATTGAATGCGGTAGTAGTGTTTTCTTCTCAATTATTTTTATTTATAGTCACATAAATTAGCTAAAAATTACATATTGGTAATTCAGTATAGTGAATATGACATAATTTACTGTATAATTTTTTCATTCCAAGAATGCTGATAAAAAGTATCCTATTACCTTTTCAAAGTCAATTTATCCTAAGGAATAATGTAAAATAGACTAGTCCTTTTAGACCCCAAAAAAATACACTTACAAAAGCATTTAAAAAATAAACTTACATAAAAGGGCGAGTTTGGAGACCATCGTAAACCGGGGTACCACTGTATTTAGTAGAATTGTGACATAATTTTGACTGTACCCACAATTATTTTTCCTACACCAAAATGTATACAAATAGATACAAATATTTTTTCCTTCAGTTATACACCTGTTTTGCAAAGTCTGAATTTATTTTCATTCTTAAGTTTCCACATAAAACTCAGTTCGATTTTGGGGTAAATGGGTCAGAGTACCAGCGTAACAGTGAAAAAGCGTAATTTTAGATTCCACTTAAATTAATCAGTTCGTGGAAAGGCATCCTCACTTCTTTCTGGCCTTTGTCATGTACCACTCCTCTGTAAAGAGGAAGAGGGTTGGTTTAGGAAATGGTTGGTTTATGGTTTGACAATATGTGGCATACTGTATCATACATTAGATTATGGTGCATCATCAGGAATGAAGGTTTTTTTTTTTTAACACGCCAGCATAATTTTAGATTCCACTTAAATTAATCAGTTCATGGAAAGACATCCTCACTTTTTTCTGGCCTTTGTTATGTAGCACTCCTCTGTAAAGAGGAGGAGGGGAGGGTTGATTTAGGAAATGGTTGGTTTATGGTTTGACAGTATGTGGCATACTGTATCATATAAATTTTTAGATTATGGTGGATCATCAGGAATGAAGGATTCTTTTTTTTTTTCAATGCACCAGCCATATTCCACCGAGGCAGGGCAACCTAAAAAGAAAAACAAAAGTAACGAAGGATTCATTTACAGTTATTAAACTTCAGCTTTGGTTGATTTTCCATCAGCAGTTGAAGTTAACTATGTACTACATTTTTGTGCATCAATAAAAAAAAATTACTATTTTGTCTTTTACAGAACTTATTTTGTGGAGCTCTGCTTGGATGCTGGCCTTTAGGATTTCCCCTCTGTTGTATTCTGACTGCTGTTGGGGCATCTAACTGCTTCCTGTTGTCTCGCTTTGTGGGAAAAGCAATTATTCAAGAGATGTTTGCTAATAAGATTGCAACGCTACAAGAAAAGGTAATCTTTGTTTATGTTAACAAATAACCAGTATTATTGCACCATCTCACATGGCCTTTTCATCTGGAACTAGAAAGGTACATGTCATCACCAGCAAAAGATGGGACCTGACCTCCTCTAATCTGACGGACACCAGTAACTTGATTGTCAAGCACTTGATAGTATAATTTGTGCTTTATCTTGGTTTGTTGTTAATAGTGATTTTTCTATCATGTGAGCCTATCTTTTGGTGGCTTAAATTATGATATGCTCCTTTCTTCCCTGGAAATAAATGGCCTGTTGGTATTTGTTTCAGGTTTTATCAGTAATGAAGATTTGCTTAGGATTTCCCACTCCAGACAACATACTCCACCAATATTCAAGTCTAAACTTACTCACCATACAAGACATCCATACTTTTAACTGTGCCTATTACATACATAGAACACTAAACTCAAATATTAACCCACCACTCAAACTTCTCCTTACCAACCTTAACAGGACACATGACCATAACACAAGGCACAGATCACTCTTCGATGTTTCCCGCGTCCATCTCACACTATGCAAAAACTCGATGCATATTAAAGGACCAAAAATTTTGAATTCATTACCTATGATTTCCAAAGAAAATCTGTCTGTACATCAATTCAAAACTCTGCTAAAAAACCACCTACTCACCCAAAACTAAATACACAATACTTAACATTACCTACAAAGTTAATAAATCACTTTCCACTGCCTCAAAATAACATTATTCACTGTGTTACTCCCTTAGCCTCAAAACCCCTTACATAATTGCTCAAAGAACAATAATTTCTCAAACTTAATCTAGTGCAAATGTTGAAACTTATATCTCATAATTAATGCAACCTAATCTAACTTTGTTTCTATAGCATTACCAAATAAAGAAATCCATTCTCATGTACTCCTTGTAACTCATCTAATGACCATATAAACTGTTATGTCAACACAAATAATTGATTTGATTTGTTTGATCTGATTTAATAAATTGCATTACTACTATAAAACTGTAATGCTTCAAAATTGTAAAACTATGTTTCAAAATTGTTATGTTCAAATTTCATTGCTTAAATACTCAATTATACTTATATTGTAAATTTTTTACTATAATTTTTACCATTTAGTCTATTGTAGAATAATGGAAGTTAATTTTAAATTTGTCCATAATGCTTTGCATATAAGGGGCTTTTGGCATGTACACCCCATTCCTACAACTCCTTGTACATCTTTGTATCATGTCACAATAAACTATATTATTATTATTATTATTATTATTATTATTATTATTATTATTATAACCTCAGTTGTTGCAGCCAATTTATTTCAAGAGTTTTAGTTTCATTAATATTCGCACTAGCTGCTTCCCTATTATGTAATTTAATATTTAATAATGCCTTCGTTTGCTGCATGTCCTACACCTGTCGCCAGTATATAAGTGCCAAACTCCATGACTGTGCTTCAGTTCCTTCAAGACTTCGGTGCTCTTCACCAACTCCAAGGCTGAGGGACTGATGACCTCATCTTTTGTATATACAGTGGTACCTTGGTATACGTCCACTTTGGAATAAGTCCAACTTGGTATATGTCTTGTTTGGACATGAAAATTTTTGTTTGGTATACGACCTTTGTTTGGAATACGACTCACGTGCTAGAACTTGTATGGGTCAAAATGAGTCATGACACCGCACGATACCCTTGTTTACCTCTCTCTCGAGACAAAGCCACGACTGCCCACTAGCGTCAGTACGCTAGTGGAGGAGTTAGTGGAGGGGCACAGGGAGGAGCTGACCACTGAGGAGCTGCAGGAACTTGAGAAGGAGGAGCACAAGACTAAGATGGATGCACTCTCTTCAGGCTCAGAAGAGGAGATAGAGGAAGCCCCTACTTTATTAATCAAGGAAATCTTTGCCCAATGGATGGACGTCAAAAACTTTGAAGAGAAGTACCACCCCAACAAAGCCCAAACAAGCCGTAATAGCATTGTTTGGAATGGCCAGACAATGTCACATTTCCGAAACATCCTCAGGAGAAGGCAGAAGCAAAGTTCTTTGGATAGATTTTTAGTAAAAGTCAAACCTGGTGAGCTTCAACTAGGTCCAAATAGGAAAAAGAGACAGAAAAGAGAAGGGGACTCTCCTTCCAAACAATAACATTTCCTCCTCCTCCCTTCTCAGCACTATCTTAGTAGGCACTCGACTCTTTTCAGCAAAGTAAAGTGAGGTTAAATTTGCATTTATTTCATCTAATTCTTTTGTATCTATGTATGTATTTTAGTATTAAGCAGTTTAAATTACACATTTTAGTATTAAAGCATTAGTATTAAATTAAAACATTTTAAATTTATCATTTATTACAAAATCCCTTCAATGTATAATATGCGCAATAACAATAGGATTTTTTTTCATGGGAACGGATTAATCATTTTCCCTATATTTCCTATGGGAAAATTCGTTTGGTATATGTCCTGTTTAGTATAAGTCCAAGATTCTGGAACGGATTAAGGATGTATACCGAGGTACCACTGTAATTCTTCACATTAGTCTTGTATTGTACTGATAGATAGTAGAGGGCAACGAGTGACTAGTCCCTTAAGGTTTACTATACAAATAGTTGGAGTCTAAGAAATAAGATAGATGAGCTAAGATTACTTGCAAGTGCAGGTAATATAGATATTATTGCTATAACAGAGACCTGGTTCAAACTGAAAGATAGAGATATGCCTTCCGAGTGCAACATTCAGGGTTACAAACTATTCCACACTGATAGGGTCAACAGAAAGGGTGGTGGAGTGGCGATGTATGTCAGAGATAATTTAAATTGTTGTGTTAGACAAGGTATAAGATTAGAAACAGCGGACACAGAATCTGTTTGGCTACAGTTTCTCGAGGGTCGTGAAAAATTAATTTTGGGTGTGATTTACAGACCCCCAAGTCTGGATAGGGAGTGCAGTAAGCTGCTATGGGACGAAATTCATAAGGCGTCTAAATATGAAAATGTTGTGTTAATGGGAGATTTTAACTTTAGACAAATTGATTGGAACAATGAGACAGGTAATCTCGAGTCTAGTGACTTTCTTGATACGGTTCAGGATTGTTTTTTAAAACAGTTTGTGACAGAACCAACTAGAGGTAGCAACTTGCTTGATTTGGTTCTTGCTAACAAAGAATCACTAATTAATAATCTTGAGGTTAATGAAGAGCTTGGGGAAAGCGATCACAAATCACTTAGTTTTAATATATCATGGAATTACCCAGGTAACTGCAATCAAGTCTGTTCCAGACTTTCGTGTAGCCACTTCATGGGGCTGAGAAATTACCTAGGTGGGCTAAATTTGGATGACCTGACTATGGGTCAGGTAGGTGGTTTGTTGCCAATATGACGTTTTCAGAGCTAGTTCTAGCTGCCCAGACAACTTTTGTTCCAAGTAGGGAAATTAGATCTAACAAAAATGATCCTAAATGGATGAACAATAGATTAAAACATCTCATTGGTCAAAAGAGAGGCATAAGTTATATAGGCGTATCAAGAGGGGATGGACAATACAGAAGATCAATATCTACATTTCAAACAGAGAATATAAAGATAGAAGCAAAAGGGATTAACATAGAGGCCAATGGTCGCAAGTGGATTCGAAGACTAGCCAAGAGTTACAATCTCTTTTAAGGTCATACAGAGAGTAGCATGATTAGGCGTATCAAAGGGATGGACGATAAGAAATCAATATTATCAATAAAATAAGAAAAGCAAAGGGTAGGCCATTAAGGATTAAACTACCCAAGAGTTCTCAGGTATACAGAAGTAAGATTAGGACAAGATAGGCCCACTTAGAGAACTCAGGACAGATCAGGACAGTGATAAGGATATGTGTGAAATTTTCAATACTTACTTCCTCTCAGTTTTTACTCAGGAAGATACTAGCAGAATTCCAGAAATAATAAATTATGTAGAACTGGAAGATAATAGACTATGCTCGATTGCGGTAACTAGTGACATGGTCCTCAGACAAATAGAGAAATTAAAACCTAACAAATCCCCAGGCCCTGATGAACTGTTTGCAAGAGTTTTAAAGGAATGTAAAGAGGAACTTAGCAAACCTTTGGCAAATCTTTTCAATATATCACTACAAACTGGCATAGTGCCAGACAAGTGGAAAAGGGCAAATGTAATACCTATTTACAAGGCAGGTGACAGGTCCTTAGCTTCGAACTATAGACCAATAAGCCTTACCTCCATGGTTGGTAAATTTATGGAATCAATAATTGCCGAGGCAATTCGTAGCCATCTTGAAAAGCATAAATTGATTAATGAATCTCACACGGTTTTACTAAGGGGCGTTCCTGTCTTACGAATTTACTAACTTTTTTCACTAAGGTGTTTGAGGAGGTAGATCATGGTAATGAATATGATATTGTGTACGTATATGGACTTCAGTAAGGCTTTCGATAAAGTTCCACATCAGAGGCTACTGAGGAAACTTAAGGCACACGGAATAGGAGGAGAAATTTTTTCCTGGGTGGAGGCATGGAGAGAAATCAGAATGGGGGCGCGTCTCAAGCGGTGTTCCACAGGGGTCAGTTTTGGGCCCCCTGTTGTTTACAATTTACATAAACGACATAGATGAGGGAATAAATAGTAACATAAGTAAATTTGCTGATGACACCAAAATAGGCCGTCCAATTCATTCAAATGAGGACATTAGAGCACTCCAGGATGATTTGAATAGACTGATGCAGTGGTCGGAGAAGTGGCAGATGCAGTTTAATGTAAACAAATGCAAAGTTCTAAATGTTGGGCAGGATAATAACCATGCCACATATAAGCTGAATAATGTAGATCTTATTACTTGTGATTGCGAGAAGGATTTAGGAGTTCTGGTTAGTAGTAATCTGAAGCCTAGACAACAGTGCATAAGTGTTCGCAATAAAGCTAACAGAATCCTTGGCTTCATATCAAGAAGTATAAATAACAGAAGTCCTCAGGTTGTTCTTCAACTCTATATATCTTTGGTTAGGCCTCATTTAGATTATGCTGCACAGTTCTGGTCACCGTATTACAGAATGGATATAAATGCACTGGAAAACGTACAAAGGAGGATGACAAAGTTGATCCCTTGTATCAGAAATCTTCCCTATGAGGATAGACTGAGGGCCCTGAATCTGCACTCTCTAGAAAGGCGTAGAATTAGGGGGGATATGATTGAGGTGTACAAATGGAAAACAGGAATAAACAAAGGGGATGTAAATAGCGTGCTGAAAATATCCAGCCAAGACAGGACTCGCAGCAATGGTTTCAAGTTGGAAAAGTTCAGATTCAAGAAGGATATAGGAAAGCACTGGTTTGGTAATAGAGTTGTGGATGAGTGGAACAAACTCTCGAGTACCGTCATAGATGCTAAGACGTTGTGTAGTTTTAAAAATAGGTTAGATAAATACATGGGTGGGTGTGGATGGGTGTGAGTTTGGACCTGACTAGCTTGTACTACCAGGTCAGTAGCTGTACTAATTCCTTAAGTGGAAGTGACCTGACCAGGTGGTCGGCTGGACAATTATATGAGTAGGTGCGGTTGGGTGTGAATTGGTCCTGACTAACTTGTGCTAGGTCAGATGCAGTGCTCCTTCCTTAAGTGAATGTAACCTGACCTGGCTGGGTCGGGGCATTGGCTTAAGCCGTTGGAGATTTGGACCTGCCTCGCATGGGCCAGTAGGCCTGCTGCAGTGTTCCTTCTTTCTTATGTTCTTATGATAAAGCCACAGGCTGGCAAAACATCTACAAATAAAGATATCCAGATTGCACATGTGTCTAAGTCTTCATCTTCATGGTTAAAAGAGTTCAGTAAGAAACATACAGTATGTAAATAACACAGAAAAGCACAGCCCTTAAACAAGCAATTTTGTGAGCGGATGAAGACCTAAAGAGTTGAGGACATATCCAGAGAGGTGTATAAAAGAGATGGAGTGAGTGTATTGTGTAGCAATGAGTGTGTGAGAAATTAGTGAAGCATAAATCAAGACTTTAATGGTTGATCAGTGTTACATGAAGCAGTCTAACTCAAAGATTTTTTTTTTTTAACACACCGGCCATATACCACCAAGGCAGGGTGACCTAAAAAGAAAAACAAAAATTTTCTTTTTAAATTTAGTAATTTATACTGGGAAATAGGTTACTAGCCCCTTGCTCCCAGCATTTTAGTTCGCCTCTTATGACATGCATGGCTTATGGAAGAAGAATTCTGTTCCACTTCCCCATGGAGAGATTTGCTGTTATCTGTAGATATTGAAGAGAGTTTAACAATTTTATTTACTACTACTTCTCCAGTTATCTTACCAATTTTTAAAGCAAATTGGTTGCTCTTTTATTAATTTTGCAGATTTTATTATAACCTATTTTTGTCCTACATATCAGCCATTTGTATTGTTTTCCAAAAAAAGATTAAAAGTCTATCAAATATTTTTGCCTTCCATTTTATACATATTATTGGTGCTTTGTGTGTTTTTTCTGTTTTTTTTGCAGTTGCTGGAGAATGAGCATCAATTGTTCTTCTTTTTAATCAGTTTACGAGTGTTTCCCATGACACCTAATTGGTTTCTTAATGTGACAGCACCCTACATTAATATACCACTACCGATCTTCTTTTTCTCTGTCCTAATTGGTAAGTATTTTCAAGTGTTGCTGTATAACCCTTGTGGTTTAGCGCTTCTTTTGATTATAATAATAATAATAATAATTTTCAAGTGTTGAAGTGTGAAGCTTCATATCTTGTCATAGTGTTAGGACTAGTCATGCATGCATAGTGTAGCTCAGTTAACATATTTGCTTAAGCCACCTTCCAGTATCTAGGGGTGGGTCTTAATGTGTAAGACAGGTTAAATTAATTTTGGATCCTAAATGAGAACTACTCTACGTACTTTTCTAAAAATATTTGAGTAATCAAGAATACTTTCTATTAGGAATTATTACTAAAATGAGTGAAAAACATATTGAGAGAAAATAAAATTAATACCATATGGGGTATGGAGAACACAAATGTATCAAGTTACAGAAATTCCTTTCTTAGCAATAATTTACTTAGTGAAATTTTGCATACTGACTTTCATATTCCTACTCAGTGACCTTTGTAGTAACTACCAGTTTCCAAAAAGTGTAAGCGAAACATTTACATTTCATGACAAATTTTTGGTTTAAAAATTATGAGCCCACTACATCTGCAGCATCCAGTCATGTACAAGAAAATCAGCAAATATATAAAAATAAATGAGTAAAATGTAATTGATGAATCCTCAGGTGGGAGAATGTAATTGAAATTGAAATATATAAGTGGAAAATAGGAGTAGATAAAGGGGTTATTATCAGTGTTCAAAATACCTAATCCAGACACAACTTGCAAGAATAAATTCAATCTAAATAAATTTGCATTTGAAAATGGTATAGGAAAGTGCTGATTTGACAACAGTTTTAAATGGGTAAAATAAGTAAGTTAGTTTATTCAGGTATACACAAATATAGTTACATAGATTATCATACATAGCAGCATATGTGTAGAGAACCTAAGATAACCCAAAAAAGTCAGACAAAGTGATTTATTTCCATCATTGAAGCCAATAAATTAAGTTACCCTCATATTAGTTAGATACGTGTGTAAGTAAAGTTAACTGGTAGTAGGATCTGCCTCAGTGGGCCAAGAGGCCTACTGTAATGCTCCTCTGTTCTTATTACTCATTAGCCTCATTTTTATTTCAATTGATGCCTTTTTTAACCTTATGTGCAGATGTCAAATTATTATACTATTGATGGTTATACAGTGGACCCCCGGTTTTCGTGATTTTTTCGTTCCAGAATTCTGTTCAAGTGCCATTACCAAACGAATTTATTCCCATAAGGAATAATGTAAATTAGACTAGTCCTTTTAGACCCCCAAAAATACACTTACAAAAGCACTTACAAAAATACACTTACATAATTGTTCGAGTTTGGAGCATCACGAACACCGGGGGTCCACTGTATAGTACAGTGGTACCTTGAGTTACGAACTTAATTCGTTCCAGAAGGCAGTTCGAGTGCCGACACCGAATGAATTTGTTCCCATAATGAATAATGAAAATTAGATTAATCCGTTTCAGACCCCCAAAAATACACTTACAAAAGCACTTAAAAAAATACACTTACATAATTGTTCGAGTTGGGAGCTGCTCGTAACTCGAGGTACTACTGTATAGTATAATGTAGCTCTTTATGTTTTTCAGGACTGATGCCCTATAACTTCTTGTGTATTCAAGCTGGGGAGATGTTGTCTGATATTCGGTCTATGGAAGATGTTTTAACATACAAGCAGATGCTTGGCCTTATAACTTTAGCTTTAATGATGATAACACTTTCTCACTTTTATCGTAAACACAAATCAACACACAGTGAGTAATAATACAAAAATCAATGTTCAAAATGATGATATTGATCTTCATCATACAAAAATATTATACTGTTGTCCTTACAAAATTAGTGGGCTTTTGTGTTTGTATATTTTTATTATCCAATATTTTTTACTTGCATTCTGGCTTTCTTACACCCAAATCTATCTGCATTCTGGTCATTTTTTCTTGTGATATATTAGTGTGATATATTACAGAGACATGGTCTCTGAAACACAAAATGAACCCAAATTTGAATAAAAAAAATTATGCAGATTTAATTTTGTATCATTCTGGTTTCTACTTTCATAGAACTTTTAGAAACTTCTTTCCTTTCTTGGATCAAACCAAGTTATCTTCTGTATATCATGTGCAGCATGACCTCTGTGTTGACCTGCACTTTCCCTTGATTATTGTAATAATATTATTGGTTGCATTGCATTTCTAGCAAAAACAAAGAAAACATTTTCTGCTGGATCCCTGGTCATGTTGATGTTCAGGAGTTTAAGTTTCTGGCCTTCTTATCATTGATGCCGATATTGGGAGCCTACGCTCTCCTGTCTTCACATTGGGCACACCCGTCTTACACATGGGTATCTCAGGGAGAGGTGCTCCGTTCCACTCTGTGATAATTGTCAGGTTCCAATTTCAGTTTGCCATATTCTATTGGACTGTCCTGTCTTTCAACGAGCACACAGAATTTACCTTCGATGTCATCACTGCTCTAACACCCTTACTTTATGTTCCTTCCTTGCTGATGGCCCCACATTTGACTCAAGACTCCCTGTTTGACTTTTTAATAGCAACTAATTTATTACACAAACTTTGATAATACGCACTTCCTTTAGCACTCCTCACAGCCCTTTCTAACTCTACCTCTGTTATCCTCTCCATCCCTGGCCACTCTCAGTTCCAGCAACACCCCCTACCCTTCAGTGCTGTATGACTTCCCTCCTGGGTTTAGCACTTGGTTTTGATATAATAATAATGTAATGATATTAACCCTTATAAATTTGTAGAGATGACTGTGTAGTGAGTATTATATTTTCTTAAAGTACTGTACCAAGTTTTACATTTTGTATCAACAACAAGATATTATGCTCACTGTAAGTTAGGTATAATATTGTCTATTGATAATGTTTGTTAATTAAATTATAAATAAATCTCTACTTTTATTTTCCTAATTGTATCATTTATACTGTGCATATAACATTATGATTCATTGACATGAGTATTCTGCTGATCAATGCATGACATCCTGCTGATGTTGATCTAGTATTTTCTCAAGCACACCTTAAAAAATATTAATGCCTAATGTTTATTGCACTATGGGTGGGGAATTGTGAATATAATAATGGTATACAATACCAACAAGTAGATAAGACAGGTGCAACAGTTAGGTACAGTGGACCCCAAGTAACGAGCAAAATTCATTCCAGAAGCCTGCTCAAGTGCCATTACCGAACGAATTTACTCCCTTAAGAAATAATGTCAAGTAGGTTAGTCCATTTCAGACCCCCAAAAATACACTTACAAAAGCACTTACAATATTATACTTACATAATTGTACGATTTCCGGGGTGCTCGTTACTCGGGGGTCCACTGTATCTTTATTATGAAACGTTTCACCTACACAGTACCTGGAGAGAATTCCAGGGGTCAATGCCCCTGCGGCCCGGTCTGTGACCAGGCCTCATGTTGGACCAGAGCCTGATCAACCAGGCTGTTACTGCTGGCCGCACACAGTCCAACGTACGAACCACAGCCTAGCTGGTCAGCTACCGACTTTAGGTACCTGTCCAGTGCCTGCTTGAAGACAGCCAGGGGTTTGTTGGTAATGCCCCTGATGTATGCTGGGAGGCAGTTGAACAATCTTGGGCCCCTGACACTTATTGTGTTGTCCCTCAACGTGCTAGTGGCATCCCTGCTTTTCATTGGGGGGATGTTACATCACCTGCCGAGTCTTTTGCTTTCGTAGGGAGTGATTCTCGTGTGCAAGTTTGGTACTAGTCCCTCGAGAATTTTTCACGTGTATATAATAATGTATCTCTCCCGCCTGCGTTCTAGAGAGTACAGGTTTAGGAACTTCAAGCGTTCCCAGTAATTGAGGTGGTTTATCGCAGTTATGCGTGCCGTGAAGGTTCTCTGCACATTTTCAAGGTCAGCAATTTCACCCGCCTTGAAAGGTGCAGTTAGTGTGCAGCAATATTCCAGCCTAGATAGAACAAGCGATCTGTAAAGTGTCAACATGGGCTTGGCATCCCTGGTTTTGAAGGTTCTCATTATCCATCCTGTCATTTTTCTAGCAGATGTGGTTGCTACGGTGTTATGGTCCTTGAAGGTGAGATCCTCTGACATGATCACTCCCAGGTCTTTGACATTAGTTTTTCGCTCTATTGTGTGGTTGGAATTAGTTTTGTACTCCGATGAGATTTTAATTTCCTCACGTTTTCCGTATCTGAGTAATTGAAATTTCTCATCATTGAACTTCATATTGTTTTCTGCAGCCCATTTAAAGATTTGGTTTATGTCTGCTTGGAGTCTTGCAGTGTCTTCAACGGTGGACACTCATACAGATTCGGGTGTCATCTGCAAAGTTAAAGTTAAATACAAAGGTTGCAAATAGTATGGAGACAACAACAGTGGAGAGGTAAAGATGATGTAGACAGTCTTTCAACTTTGATGGAATAATCTGAGGTGTCAGTCCCCCAGCCTGGATATGTGTTCAACTTCAACTGTTGCACATGTGTTTTACTTCTGCTATGGGTTATTGGTCAGGAGTGTGTAATGGCAGGGGAAGAGTGCAAGAGTAAAATCTACATCAAAATTGATGCAATAGGTTAGTTTTTGTTAAAAAGTACAAGAGTCTGCATCAAAGGTGGGACTTTCGCTGAGGAGGCCAGTTAGAGTGAGTGTGATGGGGCAGCAGAGATGAAGTGAATCTTGCATGCCTGCTAATAGATGAGACAAGGTATTAAGATATGATGAACCAATGATGCAGTGTGATAGTCTTTTCAGAGTGGAGCTGAGAGTTTTAGGTAAGAGAGAATTATGAGTTTCCAAGTACCATACTAAACATTTGTTAACTAAATGTTCTAACAACTATATTATTATAAATTGCACTGGTAAGAGCAGTCTGTAATGAGAAGTGTCATGGCCTGAAGTACCTGGCTTTCGAAAAGATAGGACAATGGCTGTTTTCCATCTTATCTTATCTTTAAGAGGGAGAATCCCTTGGAACCAAATGAGATTGAAAAGGTGTAAAGAGGAGTATGAGCACTGTTGGGTTTAAGTGTTGAAGCATACAGAGTCTCATGGTTGGCATCAGGCCCAGAAAATGGCAAGTGCTGACGAGGGTTCACAGAGTGTGAAGGAAATGTTATAAGGTTCCTCAGTGTGAGAAGTGAAATCCAGAGGTGTCAGCTCTCTCTTGAAAATTTAAACACTCATACAACATCTGGGTACTATCTTTATTGTTGACGTTTTGCCATCCAATGGCTTTATCAATACAGATTCTAGGACTTAATTTGAAGACAGTAGAAGTATGTACAAAAGATGAGGTAATCAGTCCCTCAGCCCTGGAGATGGTGTGCAGAGCACCGTAGTCGTGAATCTTCACACTACGGTGTTGCGCACGTGTCTAAATTTTCATCGTCAGTATTGCATACCATTATTGCACAACTTTCTTTTGGGTTTGCAGGAAAGAACTAAGGGAAGAGATGAGCTCTTGGGATACACAGACAAGGTGATGCCCAATTGCTGTGGCAAACTCAACAGGGTCTGTAATGCTATCGCTAGCAACTGTAAGCACAAGAATAGTTAACTTCCATAATATTTTCCAGACTGCACACAGAAGTAGTGGAACTGTCAGTGGACATATAAACTCTCCAACAAGTATGTTTCACTACCTGTGGAAAATTTTGAATTTTCCTAAATTCAGCATGCATAAATTTGAATAATACAATAATTGTGTAATAAAATGTGATGTTGACTTGACCATTTCGAGAAAATTTGAGTGAGGGGGGTGTAGAACAGCTGCTGAGTGATGCCAGGAAGGTAGATGCCATATTGAATTTAATGTGTGAGCACTGGACTGAGTTGTGCAATGTGATTGGTATTCTCAAAGATCAATTGTTTTTTTTTGGCCTGAATTTGTAATTAGGAACTCATGTTAATGTCCCCTGCTGAAGAATTGGGACAGGAAATTTGTTGTACCTCAAGAATTACATGTGGGTGGCAGAAGATAAGGGATGGAAACATCACTCACAGGGAAGTACACCATTAGTCCTTGCATTTAGATCTCTAGCTGGCCAGTGTAGGGTCTAGGTGTTAGGCAGGTGTTGTGGTGTGATCCTTCTACAGTAATTAAATGGTAAGTGTTAATACCAATTATATTTTGTGTACCCAGCAATATATTTCAATCAAATCATTAAATTAAATAAAATTTGCACTGATTACATATTCGGTTCGAAGGACCAAAGGCTTAATGTGAAAATTATTATTATGTGAGTAAATTACCTGCAGGAGGTTTACAGGGCATTACCTGAATTTTTACCTGCAAGTAATTTGGGTGAAGTAAGTGGGACTTAGTCACAGCAGGTCGCCAACCTGTTACTCCCTCGAAGCCCACTCCCTACCACTCACAAAAAGCTAGACCTGACATTAAATTAATAATTACAATATTAAAACCAGCTACTATGGTAATTTAAAGTTGTGGAAATATAGGATTAGGATTCCTGGGTACACAAAATATAATTCATATTAACACATGTAATTCTTGAGGTCCCACAAATTTCCTGTCCCAATTCTTCAGCAGGGGACATTAACACGAGTTCCTAATTGCAAATTCAGGCCAAAATAAAAACCAATTCACCTTCAAGAAGACCCGATCACATTGCATAACTCAGTCCAGTGCTCACACATTAAATTCAATATGATGTTTCCTTCCCCGACGTCACTCAGCAGCTGTTCTACACCCCCCTCACTCGAAATTTCTTGAAAGGGTAAATTAGCATCACATTTTATTACACAATTATTACATTATTCAAATTTACACATGCTGAATTTAGGAAAATCCAAAATTTTCAACACTACCCATATAACACAATGAAACCATGAAACCTCACCTGTTTAAAACCTGAGAACAGTCGGTAGTTCTGTTGTAATGGTAGAGGCCCTAAACTGCATTTCAATCGCACAACAATAGTACAGTCAGGAGACCGCCAGGGTACACATTTCCGACAATGTAGTCCCAAGGTTTGGAGGATTGCAGTCGATGCTACAGCAAGCACAGAGGTGGTAAAAAAAAAGTTGTAACAACTTGTCTGAAGAGGACGAAGGCAATGAGAACATCAAGAAAAAAGGTATGGTGTGAATAAGACACCCAGTCTGCTCACTCAGACTACTAACAGAAATAAAGGGGTCCAGGGACTGGGCCGCAGAGTTTTGATGGCTAAACAAGTTATAGTGGTAATGAACTATTTACATGTTTATATCTGAGTTACAATCATAATAAGTTATTTATGCTGACATAAATTAAGTCTATCCAGTCCAACTTGTCAAGTCCTCTGAGTATTTTGTACGTTGTAATCATGTCACGTCTGGTCCTTCTTTCCTCCAGTGTCGTCAGTTTAAGTTCCTCTAGCCTCTCCTCATAGGTCATATTCCCCACAGCTCTGGGACTAGTCTTGTTGCAAACCATTGTAAGTTTTCCAGCTTCTTTACTTTCTTAACCAGATGTGGGTTTCATACTGGGACTGAATACTCCAAGATGGGCCTGGCATATGCAGTGAATAAGGTCGTGAATGCCTCCTTGTTGATGTTCCTGTCAGGCACTCTCTGATCATTGAGTCACAAGGTGCTGGGGTTGTGTGACACGGGGATACCTCTCTCTGATCATTGAGGCACAAGGAACTGGAGTTTTGTGACACGGGGATACCTCTCTGATCACTGAGAGCGCTGTATGACCCTTGTGGTTTAGCGCTTCTTTTGATAATAATAATAATAATAATAATAATAATAATAATAATTGATCACTGAGACAAGGTGTTGGTTTTAAGTGACAAAGGGATACCTTTTTGTCTCTGGTTATTGAGGCACAAGGTGCTGGTGTTAGGTGACACGGGGATACCTTTGATCATTGAGGCACAAGAAGCTGGGGTTGTGACATGGGGTACCTCTCTCTTTGATACGAGGATACCGCTGATCGTCGAGGCACAAGATGGAGTAATATGATGGAAAAATAAACACATAAGCAGTATAATGTGATCCTTTATTGACAACGTTTCGCCCACGCAGTGGGCTTTATCGAGTCACAGACAGATCTAACTGGAAAATGAGCAACATGGAGATATATATAGGGTACAGTCAGGTGGAGAATGCTGGGTCAGGTGGAGAAAGCTGCATGTGAGTCTTAAAAGTAGTGTGATAGTTAAAAACATAGTGTGACTGAAAGGACCTGCAGTGTACCATTCTTGAGTTCTAGGTGGGATAGCGTTGAAGAAGTTTCTTGGCAATAGGTTCAGCTATGTTGTAGAAGCCGTTGTTCTGGTTGAAGTTGTTGGATATACAGATGAGTGATGATTCTAGGATTCTTCGGTATTGCGTGTTGTCTTCCTTGGCGATGAGTCTTGCGTTTCTGTAGTTGATTAAATGGTTGTGTAAATTTCGGTGTTGAATTAGTTAGTTTGATATCTTTATTATGCACCCCATACCCATCCTTGCTCGGTGTTGAACACAGGCATTTCTTAAGTCGTCAGATCTGCCTGCGTACTGGTGTTCTGAAATGCGTGTTTGTAGGTCTCTGGATGTTTCGCCAACGTATAATTTGCTGCAGCCATTACAAGGATTGTGTATACCCCTGCCGTGGATTGAAGCTTTCCTGTCTGTTACTGGTAATGTCCTTGATGGTGGTGGATGTGGAGGTGGATACTCGGAATGAGGTCTTAGAAAAAATGTTGAAACTTGTTTGGAAATGGAGTTGGTGGGAAGGACTATGTATCTCTTCTCAGCAGTGTCTTCTCTGGGTGTGTTGAAGATGTTTAATGCCCGTCGTCTGCAGTCTCTAATGAAGTGACGAGAATAGTGAAGTTTGGAAAAACTTGTTCAATGAGGGAGCATTCTTCTTCAGAGAACTCACTGCTGCAGATTCTGAGTGCGCCAGGAAAAGCCTATAATTACACCACGTTTAATTTTGGTGTCGTGGTGAGAGTAGAAGTGGAGAAGATCGTGTTGATTGGTAGGTTTTCGATAGACTTTAAAACGAAGTTCATGGTCACCTTTGCAGAGAAGAACATCAAGGAAAGGAAGAGTGTTGTCGACTTCTTCTTCTAGTGTAAACTGGATTGATGGCTCAACCTGGTTGAGTTCGTTTTGGGAGAGCTTGAACGTTGAAGCGTCTGGGGGTTATTTCAGAACACCAGTACGCAGGCAGATCTGACGACTTAAGAAATGCCTGTGTTCAACACCGAAATTTACACAACCATTTAATCAACTACAGAAACGCAAGACTCATCGCCAAGGAAGACAACACGCAATACCGAAGAATCCTAGAATCATCACTCATCTGTATATCCAACAACTTCAACCAGAACAACGGCTTCTACAACATAGCTGAACCTATTGCCAAGAAACTTCTTCAACGCTATCCCACCTAGAACTCAAGAATGGTACACTGCAGGTCCTTTCAGTCACACTATGTTTTTAACTATCACACTACTTTTAAGACTCACATGCAGCTTTCTCCACCTGACCCAGCATTCTCCACCTGACTGTACCCTATATATATCTCCATGTTGCTCATTTTCCAGGTAGATCTGTCTGTGACTCGATAAAGCCCACTGCGTGGGCGAAACGTTGTCAATAAAGGATCACATTATACTGCTTATGTGTTTATTTTTCCATTGTGTCGGTATTTTATACCATTTATTTCCACGGAGTAATATGATACGGATCATATTAATACGATTTTGCGAGTCAAGTTTCTTTAGTTACAGAAGTGTTTTACCAAGAGAGTCAAGATGTAACAATGAACTGCATCATATTCCTGCTAATAAAATGTGAGTGCCGTATTACTTTACCATAGACATAACTAATTTCTAGCCTAAATAATAAGCATTAACCTCTCATCGATACATACGATAGCTTAAATAAGCAAGATGTATTTTTGGTACGTATTAATTATTATCTATTATTAGTGTAGCACTGAAATGTTTGTTACTGGTGGTTCTTAATGAAATAAGTTTCATGGCTAATAAATGCAGCTTAGATTTTACTTATAGGTATTTAAATACCTGGGTGTATACATGTACCTGGATACCTGGAGGGTGTTTCGGATGTCAATGTCCCCGCAGCTCGGTCCATGACCAGGTCTCGCAGTGGATCAGGGCCTGATCAACCAGGCTGTTACTGCTGGCTGCACACAAACCAACGTATGAACCACAGCCTGGTTGGTCGGGAACCGACTTTAGGTGCCTGTCCAGCTTCCTCTTGAAGGCAGAGATGTATCCCTGTGTCACTTAAAACCAACACCTTGTCTCAGTGATCAGAGAGAGAGATATCCCCGTGTCACACAACTCCAGTTCCAGTCTATTGGTAATCCCCCTTATGTATACTGGGAGGTAGTTGAACAGTTTTGGGTCCCTGACATTTAGTGTGTTGTCTCATACCTGGAGAGAGTTCCGAGGGTCAACGCCCCCGTGGCCCGGTCTGTGACCAGGCCTCATGGTGGATCAGGGCCTGATCAACCAGGCTGTTACTGCTAGCTGCACGCAGGCCAAAGGACGAACCACAGCCTGGCTGGTCAGGTACCGACTTTAAGTGCCTGTCCAGTGCCTGCTTGAAGACAGCCAGGGTCTATTGGTAATCCCCCTTATGTATGCTGGGAGGCAGTTTAACAGTCTTGGGCCCCTGACACTTATTGTGTTGTCTCTCAACGTGCTAATGGCATCCCTGCTTTTCACTGGGGGGATGCTGCATCGTCTGCCAGTCTTTTTTGATTTCAAGGATGACTCTCTGTGCAGTTTAGGACTAATCCTCTGGGAATTTTCCAGAAGTGTTTATAATAATGTAGTCTCTCCTGACTGCATTCTAGGTACAGGTTTATGAACTGTCAAGTTTGTGTCCCAATAAATTATACTTTATCGCAGTCATAGCATTTTCATGACCCCTACTTTTCACTGGGGGGATGTTGCATCGCCTGCCGAGTCTTTTGCTATCCCAGGGAGTGATTTCCTTTTGCAGATTTGGGTACTAGTCCCTCAAAGATTTTCCAAGTGTATATTATGTATCTTTCTCGCCTGCATTCTAAGGAGTACAGGTCAAGGGACTTCAACCGTTGTCATAGCAACAAAGCAATAAAGACTGTACTCACCTAGTTGTGGTTGCAGGGGTCGATTCATAGCTCCTGACCCCTGTGTGTGTGTGTGTGTGTGTGTGTAAATGGCCATTGTTCTCAGTAAGTGTGAGATAGGTTATCAGGTCGCATGCTGTGGCAATTCAACGAGAGGCGTCACATTGGTCTATCAGGTATTCTGTGCTGCATTTTTGATATCCTTTTGTGTATATGTTTATACCTTTTTAGCTAAATGAACATCGTGTAAACGCAGGAGAGGCATATATTGTAAGTATATATATAAAAGACATTTTTTTCGGCTAATTAATTTGATAGATTTATTATACACGCAATATCCATCCTTGGGCGGTTGACCAAAGATTAGAGGTGCATAACTAGTTCAGGAACTGGTCTTCAACAGTCTGTTAGCTAAGCAAGTTACAGCAGTAATGAGCTAATTACATCTTTGGGTAGTAGTGGGGTATTTAGCAATGTATGTATGTGATCCCGTGTGAATGAGGGAAGCTGTCAGGTGAGGACCACAGTGTTTGTTTATAGTGTGTGTGAGGAGGGCGGGTAGTGAAGCAGGCGTTTCCTGGTGTCTTCTTGTGATGATACACTCTCAACACTTCCACACACACGTAAGACTGCTCTTCTTCACTCATTACCTTTCTGGCACATAAAAACACTCGTTGGGTCTGTTAATTGCACTCTCTGAGATTAATGAGGGAGTATGTAGAGCAGTAAAGTGTGTAGTTGTGGTAGTGGAGGGCGGATCTCTGGCCGTAAAAAATATGTATTTGTATTATTAACTCAGATGATTAGTAAGCCAATTAGTGTGCTTATTGACATTGAATTTTTTTTATTCTCTTTCCCAAGAAGCTACCCGTAACATTCGGCTAATGCCCAGGTACTTGTTTGATACTAGGCGAACAGTGGCAACAGGTGTAAGGGAACATGCCCACTTCCATCCGCCCCGGGATCGAATCCAGTTCCTTCCATTGTACGGCAGAGGAACCAGCACTAAACCACTGGCCATGTCTATTAATGGTTCCAGGGATCATCGCCCAGGAACCTGGTCTCAGACCAGGCCTCATAAATTGGATAAGGGATATTACAAGACTTAAGAACTATTTAGAAACTACTTTATGGATAGGTACAGTAAATAATAATAATAATATCTTTATTTACTACAAGTACATGTACAAGGTATACAGGCCTAGCTGACATCAGTGACATACTACTATATAGAAAGTCCCTTGTTATGCTGACCATTTCGGGCAGATTAGGTCAGTGTCCTAGGATGTGACTCACACCAGTCGACTAACACCCAGGTACCCATTTTACTGATGGGGAACATAGACAACAGGTGTAAAGAAACACGCCCAATGTTTCTGCCCTGGCTGGGAATCGAACACACTGAGTGTAAGTACTATATGTAGTTGTTTATAAGATTTACTTATCTTACATGTTCGTGTGAAAGAAAAGACCAGCAATCCTAAGAGCGCAGAACATTTAAGATTTGTTTCACTTCTAACAGGGCAATGATATCTCCCTAGACAGTTGCTGCCTACCATCGTATATCTTCTTTCAGGGGGAAGGTGTCTTGATGCTTATGAAGGCTCTTAATCAAAGGAATTAGGTTTATTTTTTCTTTCAGATTAAACCTGATTACCTCCTGTGCTGCAGTCTCTGTATGGTACATACGGGTTTAGTACTTCCTCATGAATATGTAGCATTATAGTGCTTTCAGCCTATGTGACGGTCAGTTTCCTTTGTGTGGTGGTAATCCAGGACCTGGTGAGCACGTGGCTTTATATACCCTTTCACTTTCATGTATGGATTCAGCCTGCTCACCTGGTTGTGGCTTAGCTATAGGTACAAGTATGTGTGGTGAAACAAAGGTACCTCAATGGAAATAAGTCACTCTGACTTTTTTTGGGTTATCCTAGGTTCTTACACATATGCTGCTATGTATGATAATCTATGTACTGTAACTGTATTTGTGTATACCTGAATAAACTAACATACTTGCAGTACTAGGGACAGAGAATGAAAGAATTGGCGAGATATGTTTTAAGATGTTCGCTGAACAGGATAGCCTATTAAACAGTTACTGGTAAATGCAAGGAAGTTGGTTTGAAAGCAGAGATAAAGGAGAGACGTAAAGCAAAACTTCCTTAGCATCTACTATAGGATGAATAACTAAAACTTTCTAAACAAGAGATGCCTCACTCAGCTGGAATATTGCTGTATTCTAATGGACTCCTTTAAGACATAAAACTGAAATACAGGAGAATGTACAGAGAACTTTCACAGTTCATATACCCTCAGTGAATCACCTAAATCCTGAGATTGCTCGAATTTAGGCTGAAAAATATATGGTACAGTATCTTAATCTACACATGGAATATTTTGGAGAGACTGTTCCAAACTTGCTAACCAGAATCACTCCATATGAAAGCACAAGGCTTGGCAGATGGTGTAAGGTACCTTCAGTGAAAAGCAGGGCCTGTGGAGTACACTGGGAAAGAGCTCAGTAACTATAGGGGAATCATGACTCAACATCTTTCCATTGTGCTTATGTAGAATTACCAATAAACCCCTAGCTTTCTTCAAGAGGAACTCGATAGATTAAAGTCAATTCCTGATCTGCTGGACTATGGGCAGCAGGTACAAACACCCTGATGGATCAGGCCAGAAACCATGAGGCCTGGTCTGGGACCAGGATGTGGGGGGTAAGGGATTGACCACCAGAAGTGACTACAGGTAACCTACCCCTGTGGTTTAGGCTTCTATTTGATTATAATAATAATACAGGTAACCTACAGGTATACAAATAGCAGGAGCACAAGAAATAAAATAGACAAACTAAGACTTATTGTACATGGACAAAGCATAGATATTATTCCAATAACCAAAATCTGATTCAAGCTGAAAAATAGGGGACATGCCTGCTGACTGCCCCATACAGGGGTATAAATTATTTCACACTGATTGTCAACAGGAAAGGGAACAGAGCTGCTGTGTATGTTAGGAAAAATTTAAACCGTTTCATCAGAAATGATATAGGGGCAGATATGGAATTTGTTTGGCTTCAGTTTCCTGAAAGGCAGCAGCCAAAACCTAAATAGTGAACATGGTAAACTTCTATGGGCCAAAATTGGAGTAATTTGACAAGAAATCTAGAATCTAGGAACTTTGTAGAAATAGTCCAGGACTGCTTTCTTAAAACAGTTTGTGTCAGTACTAGAAAAAATAACTTGCTTGACTTAGTTCTGGCAAACAAGTACAGTAATCTGATAAATGATCCTGAGATTAATGAAGAATGTGGAGAAAATGATCACAATTATTATTATTATTATTACAAATCATTTAGTGTCACTGTATCAAGGAAGTACATTCATACTGATAACAAAGTGAAGGCTCACAATTTTTGTGCTGTAGATTACATGGGCCAAAGGGATTACTTAAGTTGTGTAGACTGGGGTAAACTGACTAAGGATTATCACGAGTGTTGTCCAAGCTGTGTGTGTGTGTGTGTGTGTATGTGCGTACGTACGTACTCGCCTATTTGTGGTTACAGGGGTCGAGACTCAGCTCCTGGCCCCGCCTCTTCACGGATCACTACTAGGTCCTCTCTCTCCCTGCTCCATGAGCTTTATCATACCTCATCTTAAAGCTATGTATGGTTCCTGCCTCCACTACGTCACTTGCCAGATTATTCCACTTCCTGACGACTCTGTGACTAAAGAAATACTTCCTAACATCCCTTTGACTCATCTGAGTCTTCAACTTCCAATTGTGACCCCTTGTTTCTGTGTCCCATCTCTGGAACATCCTGTCTCTGTCCACCCCATCTATTCCTCGCAGTATTTTGTATGTCGTTATCATGTCTTCCTTAACCCTTCTGTCCTCCAGTGTCGTCAGGCCAATTTCCCTTAACCTTTCTTCGTAGGACAGTCCCCTTAGCTCTGGAACTAGCCTTGTTGCAAACCTTTGCACTTTCTCTAATTTCTTGACATGCTTGACCAGGTGTGGGTTCCAACCTGGTGCTGCATACTCCAGTATGGGCCTGACGTACACGGTGTACAGTGTCTTGAACAATTCCTTACTGAGATACCGAAATGCTATTCTCAGGTTTGCCAGGCACCCATATGCTGCAGCAGTTATCTGGTTGGTGTGTGTGTACTCACCTAATTGTGGTTGCAGGGGTCGAGAGACTGCTCTTGTGTCTGTCAGTCAGTCAGTTGCAGGGGTCGAGACTCCGCTCCTGTGTCAGTCCAGTCAGTCAGTCACCTTAAATGGATAAACAATAAACTAAAATATCTCTTGGATAAAAATAGAGCATTTATGTGAATCAAAAGAGGTGAGGAGGGTCACCTTATTGACCAATATATGAATTCAATTCAAGAGAAATGAAAATAAGGAAAGCCAAAAGGAAACATTAATTTAAGGTTGCAAGAGAATCAAAGATCAACATAAGAGGTTTCTTTCAGGTATATAGGATTAGGGAAAAGATAAGTCCTCTTAAATATAACTCAAGTCAGCTTCCTGTTAGTGACAACAAAAATGTGTACCATTTTTAACACTTATTTCCTCTTCATTTTTACATGGTTCAGGGAAAGAGTAAATTATGTAAGATCAACTAGATTAATTGCAATCAAACAAGTTATCTGGCCCTAATGAGCTATTTGTATGTTTCATAACAATAAAAATGCTTTCAAATGAGTTGATGTAGGTAACAGCTCTTAGCATGTCAATATAGTTAGGAATCCTTATCTTATCAATAAAGTTAGGGATCCTTAACCTAACATTGTCAAGCCCTGTGTAAAAAAAAAAAAAAAAAAAACTGCAGAGGAACTTTACAAACCATTAGGTAGTCTCTTGAACAGATCACTACAAATGGATATTGTACTGGGTAAGTGGAAAGTGGGAAATGTGATACCCATTTAGGAAGCAGGAGATAAGTCCTTACCTTCAGATTATAGACCAATCAGCTTAACCTAAAGTGTGGGGAAGGTTGATGGAGTCAGTAATTGTGGATGCTTATTCTTAGATCTATGCGAGTGACATTACCATCAATAATGTAGATCTATGTAAGAGATAGTGAAAGGGTTAAAGCCAAGAGAGCAGTGCATAAGTGCTGTACACAGTAAGGCTAATAGAATTCTTGGCTTCATATAAAAAAGAAACAATAAAGAAGTCCTCAGGTTATACTTCAGCTTTCCTTTTTATATCCTTGGTAGGGCCTCGTTTAGATAATGCTGCACAGTTCTGGTCTCCATGTTACAGAATGGACATAAATGTGGATGAAAACATATAGAGAAGGATGATGAAATTGATTCTGTGTCAGCAAGACATGCTGAAGGTACTGAATTTTCAGTCTGTAAAGATGTAGAATTAGAGGGAATATGATTGAAGTGTACAAATTTCAAGTTGGAGAAATTTAGATTTAGAAGGGATACAGGAAAGTACTGGTTCAACAACAGAGTTGTAGATGTGTGGAACAAACTTCCAAGTTACTGAAATGAGAATCTTTAGGTTGGACAAGTACATGAATGGGTGTGATTTGGACCTGCCTAGTATATGGGCCAGTAGGCCCATTACAGTGTTCCTCCATTCATGTGTTCTTGCTTCAGTAATAACCTTGATTTGTTTACTTTGACGTAATTTAGGAAATAATAATAATTTGTTATTTTGTTATTCTTAGGCACCTGTCTTTCAAGAAATTCACAAGTGCTCACCCATCAAAAAGATCTGTATGTGACATGATAAAGCTCATTGCTTGGGCAAAATGTTACCAATAAAGGTTCCATAGCTATAATGGCATGTCTGTCCTTCCTGCCCTGCTTGGACATTGAAAGTGGTTCTGATAAGACTTGGAGTGGGCTCCAGAGTCCTAGCCTATCTCTAACATCTCTGGATGGTTGACTTCTGCATGTATGTGGTTTCTTAATGAGCCTGATATGGTGTTCCAAGTTACACTTGGCTTGAACATTGCCTTCATGAGTCTCTGTATCCATATGGTGTGTGAAGCTTCTTATTTCTGCTTCTCTTGGATAGGGCTGGTTATGATCCTTTGGTTTGTCATGTTATGCTCTAAACAAACAAACAAATTTTATTTCATTGCAGATTACATGGGTATCGGAAGTTACAATGTAAATTGAGTGCAAGGAGAGCCACTGACATGCCATGGCATTAGGGGCAGCTTATTCTAGTCCTTAAAAACTATGTACTTAATATTAGAGAAATTTATTGAGTTTATTCTAGTTAAAAATTATTTTCAAAATTACAATATGATGAAATTTTACTGTTTAAATTATTATACAATGATATTAGATCTTAGATTGTTACAGGTGTTAAGATTCTTGAATGATAATATGGAATTGAGATTATCTTAAGGAAAATAACATTGAGCTATTCTGCACCTCTGCACCTGGTGTGGAGCCTGCTAATTCTAGGTAGCCTCCTGCATAGCTTGCTGCTTCCAAGGACAAATCTACAGCATCCAGGGTCATATGCTTTCTTATTTCTGTAAAATGCCTAAACCCCCTACATGCCCTACCAAGAGCTTGGAAACAGGGCTAAATACAGATTGCTCTGCAGAGTCTCTTAGCAATCCAAACAACTGCTGTACTGTGTTAGTTTTAGTCTGGTGGCAAATTTCTAGACTTTCAAGCTTTTATTCTACAGTTGACCCCCGAGTTTCGTAAACCCCGGAAATCGTACATTTATGTAAGTATAATATTGTAAGTGCTTGTGGAAAAGTATTTTGGGGGTCTGAAATAGACTAACCTACGTGACATTTTTCCTTAAGGGAGTAAATTCGTTCGGTAATGGCACTTGAGCAGACTTCAGGAGTGAAGTTTTTACAAAACTCGGGGTCCACTGTATTAGGATGATGTGGCTGAATATTACCTGGACCTGGAGAGAGTTTCGGGGGTCAACGCCCCCGCGGCCCGGTCTGTGACCAGGCCTCATGGTGGATCAGAGCCTGATCAACCAGGCTGTTACTGCTGGCCTCACGCAGTCTGACGTACGAACCACAGCACGGCTGGTCAGGTACTGACTTTAGGTGCCTGTCCAGTGCCTACTTGAAGACAGCCAGGGGTCTAATGGTAATCCCCCTTATGTACGCTGGGAGGCAGTATTAACCTTAATGAATCTTTTTTGAGGTTCATGATTGTTTCGGCTTGTGTGTCGACAGTATACAATATAGTAATGCATTTCTAAAAGCAATGGAAAGATTTACATAAATCTGAATTATATTGAGTCAAATGTTGTAAAGCACTCATGAATTATAATAAATTTCAGGTTAAGGATGTTGGAGGAAGGCTCACTGTCAGGCATGTCATCTGGAGCATCAACTCCTGAGCCTCAGGAACCATTCACACCAAAGTACAGTGTTCGCTTGAGTGACCGTGTTACTAAAGATGGTGACAGTGTCAAATTTACTCTTCAAGTTTCACAGGTATGATATTTGTATACGTATTAATATTTTATGTTTATGAATTATTGTGATTGCTTTCATGATCTAAAAATGCAATAATTTGGGTCCAAGGGCACAGTTAAAAAGTTTGAATTACTGTGTATACAATATTAGAACCTCAGTTTTCGTTTGCCCCAGTTTTCTTCGAATTCGGTTTTCGACGACTTTTTTCGTCAAAATATCGTCTCAGTTTTCGTTCATCACCTCTGTTTTCGTTCACCGTACTGAACGTGTACGCCTGCACACGCCCACACAAAGCATCCCACGCGTGCATTCTGAGTCAGTCTTGCTTTGTTTCTTGTCGAGTGAACATTACCCTGTGCGTTCATGCGAAACATTTCGTAATACGTGTTAATCCATTGTTTTTTTGTGCTTGTTTATTGAGTGCGACTGCTAAATAAGCCACCATGGGGCCAAAGAAAGTTCTGAGTACCAGCCCTTTGATAAAGAAGGCAAGAAACACTATAGAATTCAAGAAAGAATTCGTAGCAAAGTACAAAAGTGGAATGAGTTGCAAAGTTTTGTGGGTGGTAGTGATGGTGGTAGAGGGTGGTAGTGATGGTGGTAGAGGGTGGTAGTGATGGTGGTAGATGGTAGTGATGGTGGTAATGATGGTGGTAGTGAATGGATGGTGGAGAGTGGTATGATGGTGGTAGGGTGATGGTGGTGGTAGTGATGGTGGTGGGAGTGATGGTGGTAGAGGGTGGTAGTGATGGTGGTAAGTGAGATGTGGTGGTAGGGGGATGAAGTAACCTCTCCTCCCTCGCCCCGCCTCGCCATCTTCCATACGCCAACAAGTCTTCAATAAAGGTAAAAGTGATTTAAATGTTCATTTATACATTTCATTAGTGCTTTATATTTATTTCTCATTGTTTTCTGTATATAAAACTATAGTTATTCTCTATAAAATGTATTTTTTGTTAATATTTTTGGGTGTCTGGAATGGATTAATTTGATTTACATTATTTCTTATGGGAAATATTGCTTCAGTTTTCATCAAATTTGGTTTTGTCAGACTCTCTGGAACGGATTAAAGACGAAAGCCGAGGTTCCACTGTACATGTAAAGGAAATATTTGATAATTAGCAAGATAAGTTAGAACTTGCTGCTTGATAACAAAATGATGCTCAATGAGGATAGGTTTCATTTACTCCATTATGGAAAGATTGAGGAAATAAAGACTGGAACAAAGTACGTGAGAGATATGGGAGTGATTGTCTTAGCTCACCTTCAAAGATCATAACAGTGTTACTATCACACCTGCAAGGAAAAATGATAGGCTGGATAACTAGAACCTTCAAAACAAAGTATGCCAAGCCATTGATACTAGTCAAGTTACTTGTTCTCTCTAGGCTGGAGTACTGCTCTACTGTAACAGTTACGGTCAAGGCAGAAAAAAAAATTACAGACCTGGAGAATGTGTGGAGAATCTTCACTGCTTGGATAGAATCAGTTAAACACCTAAATTACTGGGAACATTTAAAGTCTCTTGGTCTGTACTCCTTGGAATGTAGGTGAGAGAGGTACAGTGGTACACCGAGTTTCGAACTGCTCCCAACTCGACCAATTATGTAAGCGTATTATTTTAAGTGCTTTTGTAAGTGTATTTTTGGGGGTCTGAAATGGCCTAATCTAATCTACATTATTCCTTATGGTAAACAAATTCGTTCGGTAACGGCACTTGAACAGCCTTCTGGAACGAAGAAAGTTTGAAACTCGGGTACCACTGTACATTATAATATACTCCTGGAGAATTTTAGAAGGATTGGTCCCAAATCTGCAAATTCAAATTGTTCTTCATGAAAGTAAGAGGCTTGGCAGACAATGCAAAATACCCCCAGTGAAAAGCAGGGATGCAGTGAGTACACTAAAAGAAAACTCAATAAGCGTGAAGGGACCAAGTCTTTTTTATGCCTGTTCTTCACACATAAGGGGGGATTACCAACAGACCACTTTGTCTTCAAGAAGGAACTGGGCAAGTTTCTGAATTTAGTGCCGGATCAGCCAGGCTGTGGTGCTTATGGTGGACTTCATGTAGCTGGCACCAACAGCCTGGTTGATCAGGCCATCCACCAGGAGGCTTGGTCTGGGACTGGGCCATGGGGCTGTTGACCCTTATAACACTCCAGGTAGATTCCAGGTAGAATTGAAGGTTCCATGTCATTATGCCAAATTTATGGATATACGTATAGTGGACCCCCGAAAATCGGCCGTAATTCGTTCCAGGAGCTAGGCCTAAAATCAAGCTGGCCGATATCTGAACCATTATTTCCCATAAGAAATAAAGTACATAAATACAGTGGACCCCCGCATAACGAACAAAATTCAGTCCAGAAGCCTGCTCAAGTGCCATTACCGAACGAATTTACTTCCTTAAGAAATAATGTCACGTAGGTTAGTCTATTTCAGACCCCCAAAAATACACTTCCACAAGCACTTACAATATTATACTTACATAATTGTACGATTTCCGGGGTGTTCGTTAGGCGGGGTTTCACTGTACAATTAATCTGTTCCAGACACCCAAAAATATTCACAAAAAATACATTTTTTAAAGATTAACTATAGTTTTACATAAATAAAACACATAATAACAACACATAATAAATTTACATTTAAAATAACATTTACTTACCTTTATTGAAGAGACTTGCTTGCATCTGGAAGATAGGGAGGAGGAGTGAGGGAGGGCTTAGTGTTTGGAAGGGGAATCCCCCTCCAAAGGACTTCAGGTAACAAGTCCCTCTCTGGGGTTACTTACCTTCTTTGTCTTTTAATGCCACTAGGACCAGCTTGAGAGTCATTGGACCCCTGTCTCACAAAAAAACTGTCCACAGTCCTCTGTTTCTGGTGCCTCTTTATCATGTTCCTGAAGTGCAATATGGCTCTGTCACTGAACTTGTTGCAGAGATGGCTTATTTCAGCTTGCTCAGGGTGGTATTTTTCAATAAAACTTTGCACATCATTCCACTTTTTACTATCTCCTTCTTCAGTTCGATGGTGTTCCTCACTTTCTTTACCACAAGGGTGCCACTAGGAAGCTTCTTTGGACCCATGGTGAGTTATTTCACAGTGATAATCACTAAACAAGCAATAAACACAATAAATTTATTGTGAAATGTTTGAATGAGGGCACTGGGTAATGTTCACTCAATGGTAAACAGAGCTAGACTGGCTCACGACGCTTGTGCGGGGAGGCAGACAGGTCTGGTATGCGGGCCAATAATTGGGGAACGGCTGATAATCGGGAAAATTGGGCCCAAAAATAGCCATCGATTTTCAAGCCAGCCGATAATCAGACAGCCGATTTTCGGTGGTCCACTGTACATATATTTGGAGGTGGGAAGTACATTACCTGCACTTTGAAGGATGGATCTGGATATTTGCAGTTTTGAACTGTAGTATCAGCACGCCTCTGGCAAGACAGTGATGGAATGAGTGATAATTTTTTTTTTGTTGCAGAACCTTGGTGGGAAATGGCCGATGTGTTAAGAAAAAAAAGTAAATAAAAATATAAAACCCCGTACTGTACATTCAAAACTTTTGTATGATATGTTCACTACCCATTCATTTTTATTGCCAGAAATTACTGAAATATAAAGCAAGGAAAACACTGTGTAATAATATATCTTGAAACATCTTTTATTTGCAGTTTTTACAGAAGCTTTTTCTGAAATATATGATGACTTTTAATTCAATTTTGAAAGGAAAAGAAATGTGTAAATGATATCTTGAAACATTGTCTTACTAAGGTTTTACAGAAGTCGAATTATAGACTTTAATTAATGTGAGGGTTATGTTCTTGAAAATTGGTGCTCTAACAGAAATAACAGTAACTGGACCAAAGAATGTATAGGTTGTATTCCTAGAATCTCAAAAAAAAGCCCAGCAATTTTTTTGGCTGCTGTTGCTTGTTGATATAAAAGTGTATGAAGAGGATTGATGTGGCCCTGCTTGGCATAATTGGTTGTAGTCCAAGTAACTTACCTTAAATTCTGGATGCTAATGCTTCTTGACATTGAAGTGTGTGGAGAGATTGATGCGGTTAATGTAATGTGACAACATTTTGGCCCATCCTGGACCATTGTCAATTCAGTTGTGACTTTACAATGGTTATATAGATGGAGGGTGTTCCAGGGGTCAATGCTTCCACTGCCTGGTTCATGACCAGGCCATGGCCAGTGTGCAGTTATTTTTCTCAAACATACAGAATATTCAACTGGTCACTTTTCCAGCACAACTTAGATTTGGGTACAATATTTCAATTATGTTCTTATTGGCAACACACTCACTGAATGCATTCTAAATGTGATTCTACTGTATATCTGCATAATAATGCACCTCTGTATTTATTTTGCTTCTACAATTTCTAAATGTTTGTTAGCCATAGTACTACTCATTTTTTTTTTTTTTTTTTTTTTTTTTAACAAGTCGGCCGTCTCCCACCGAGGCAGGGTGACCCAAAAAGAAAGAAAATCCCCAAAAAGAAAAAAACTTTCATCATTCAACACTTTCACCACACTCATACATAATCACTGTCTTTGCAGAGGAGCTCAGATACGACAGCTGAGAAAAGTCCCTCCCAGCTGTCACTATCTCAGACCCCTCCTTCTTCTTCTTTTTAGTAAGCTATACAGGAAAAGGGGTTACTAGCCCATTGTTCCCGGCATTTTAGTTGACTTTTACAACACGCATGGCTTACGGAGGAAAGATTCTTATTCCACTTCCCCATGGATATGAAAGGGAAAAGCAATAAGAACAAGAACTATTAAGATAAAATCAAAGAAAACTCAGATGAGTGTGTATACAATAAACGTGTACATGTTTGCGTAGTGTGACCTAAGTGTAAGTAGAAGTAGCAAGGCGTACCTGAAATCTTGCATGTTTATGAGACAGAAAAAAGACACCAGCAATCCTACCATCATGTAAAACAGTTTCAGGTTTCTGTTTCAGTCACCTAGGATAATGACCTCCTGATGGTTGCTGTCTACATCAATTATTCTACCTAACTACTCATTATGTCACATAAAAAAAAAACTCCAGAAATTAGGAAAGTGGCTAGTTAAAGCTTTTTAAAGTTGCTGGAGACTTGTCAGTGCTGGACAGAAAATACTATTGATTCAAAAAACGTTTGTCAGCCTCTTTCATACTTTCTGGAGCAGTATTTTAAGATCTGTAATTATCATGGAACTTGTGAGTACTTGTCATATTCCTGAATTATCTTCCTTAGAATATTTTTTAAACACAATTTTTATGTAGTAGCTTTAAATTCTGCCTGAAATGATGGGCTTTGCATTGCAGCTATTACCACACTTCTTAAATTGCCATGTCTTTGAACTTACATTTTTATTGTATATCATTAGCAATTCAAAAAATCATAATTTAAATGCATTAGTGGTACAAAATACTGTACAGTACTATGCTATAATTATTTTCCTTGATTTCCAGAATGGCTTTACAATTCATGTGCTGGAAAGAGAGTATGAGGACTTTGAATATCTAGATCACTGTGTGACAACAAGCCAACCCTTGCACGGTCTAATCATTCCACCTATTCCACAACGGTCTGCAATAGGTTTGTATACTTTACATAGACCGCCTGAAAAACTGGCCCCTCCTTCACAAGGAGAACACTGTGATATGCAAATTTTTTATGTCATTTTTTATTTTGGAATATAATAACTTAATTCAACCTTGCTATAATTTACATCAGATATCTTAATTTACCTAACCTATCCAAGAATTTGCATATTGTAACTATCAGTTTTTCATAGCGAAAGGGTAAAACACAAATCTTCTCTTTTGCACCACTATTGAGCAGTTGTATGAAGTTTTTATTAATACAGTAATTGAGTTAATTGGTAGGCAAAATTGCTGAGAAATGGAGCACAGTTGACTATCAGTTAACATGGTAGTTACAGTTGTGAAAATGGTGTGTATACCTGGAGTATACCTGGGAGAGGGCTTTGGGGGTCAGTGCCCCATGGCCCAGTCTGTGACCAGGCCTCGTAATAAAAAAAAAATCACATAAAATGAACTGAAGAACTTGTGTGTAAAAAACAATGATAATGTAATTGTAGATTGATATAGTGATGTGTGTTAGTCAAAGATTCCATATCTCTTCTAACAGACGGAGGTGTATGGGGGTTATAAAGGTTGAGTTAGAGTAGTTGGGGTGTTGTTTAGGTTGGAGTTTACACAACAGGGGTAAGAGGAGTTGGGATGAAGGATTGGAATGGAGGTGGGGACCAGGGGGGTTAGGATTGTAGGACTGCTGGTGTGGGAGGAGACGACAGATCCGTGGAAGGGGCAGGAGCTGGAGGCTGGTGTTTGGAGGTGGAGGATGCTGGGCAGTGGTGGGGTGGAGGCTGGAAACAATGAGGTGGTATGATGGTGACCATGTGTGTGGCAGTGTGGAAAATGGGTGACTGGGTGAGTTAGTGTGGTGTTGGTAGCATGGGTGGTTGAGGGGGTGGGTGTCTACATGACTACGTGTGTGGATGGCATGGTAGGGTGTGTGGGGCATGACAGCATGGGCATGAGTCTGTGGGAGTGGGACTGTGTGGGCTTGAAGCTGTGGGAAAGTGGCATGGGTAAAAGGTGTGATAGTGTCGGTGGCCCAGTATGGTTAATGGTGTGGATGATGGGTGACTGGATGGGTGATTTTGCATGGTTGGTGTGGGCAGTAATTGTGGATGTTGGGTTACTCAGTGAATAGGTGTGTGGATGGCATGTTAGGCTGAAAGATCGAAAAATACACATTACACTGAAGGTAGTGCCTGCACTCTGAGGAGTTTGTGGAGACAAAGAACTTTATCCATGAAAGCAAAGAGGGGAATAAGAGAGTATAGTTATACCAACACTCTTGTATGGGTGTGAGGAATGGGTTGTGAATGTTGCAACAAGGAGAAGGCTAGAGGCAGTGGAGATGTCATGTCTGAGGGCAATGTGTGGTGTGAATTAATACAGAGAATCCGTAGTTTGGAGATTAGGAGGAGGTGTGGGATTACCAAAACTATTATCCAGAGGGCTGAGGAGGGGTTATTGAGATGGTTTGGACATGTAGAGAGGATGGAACGAAATAGAATGACTTCGAGAGTGTATAAATCTGGGGGAGAGGGAAGACAGGGTAGGGGTCAGCCTAGGAGAGGTTGGAGGGAGGGAGTAAAGGAGGGTTTTGTGTGCAAGGGGCTTGGACTTCCAGAAAGCGTGCATGAGCGTGTTAGATAGGAGCAAATGGAGACGAATGGTTTTTAGGACTTGATGTGCTGTTGGAGTGTAAGCAAGGTAACATTTATGAAGGGATTCAGGGAAACTGGCAGGCCGGACTTAAGTCCTGGAGATGGGAAGTACAGTGCCAACACTCTGAAGGAGGGGTGTTAATGTTGCAGTTTTATAACTGTAGTGTAAGCATGCCTCTGGCAAGACAGTGATAGAGTGAATGATGGTGAAAATTTTTCTTTTTCGGGCCACCTTGCCTTGGTGGGAAATGGCCGATGTGTTAATAAAAAAAAAATATATACTTATTTTAATTAAGGATATATACATACCTTACATACATAATCTGTACACTACCTTTGCTGGCAATCACTCAATACAATGCAAGACAACACACACCCCCACTCTTCAAAGACCTAAACCTACTCACTGTACAGAACATTCACACCTACTATTGTGCAACCTATATTTACAGAACCATAAATTCTAATATTAACCCTGAACTAAAATACTTTATTGATAGTAGTAGCAACAGGACACATACACAATATCAGACACAAAAATCTCTGACATTCCCTCGTGTCCGGCTAAACCTCTACAAAAATTTGATGTACATAAAAGGGCCTAAAATCTGGAATTCCCTTCCTGAAAACTCTAGAACCTCAGACTCTACCTCCATTTTCAAAACTACCGTTAAAAAACATCTCATCTCCCTAACACACCCCATCATCAGCTAACCAAATGAAAACCACCTAATTCTCTTTTTGTATCATGAACACATCCAAAACAGTACAGTGGACCCCCGGATTACGTCATTATTTCGTTCCAGAATGCTGTTCAAGTGCCGTTACCGAACGAATTTGTTCCCATAAGGAATAATGTAAATTAGATTAGTCCTTTTAGACTCCCAAAAATACACTTACAAAGGCACTTACAAAAATACACTTACATAATTGTTCGAGTTTGGAGCAGTACGTAATCCGGGGGTCCACTGTATAGTCTTACTCTCGTTATCTGTAATTCCCCACTAATTTACACTTACACCCACCCAAATGACTAAACATAAAATTCCTAATATAGCTACAGTGGACCCCCGCCTAATGAGCAAAATTCATTCCAGAAACCTGCTCAAGTGCCATTACCGAACGCATTTACTTCCTTAAGAAATAATGTCACGAGTTGCTATTCAGAAAATCTAGCACTTAATATTCTTCTTACGGGGATTACAGGTCAAAATAACAGTTCATTCTTAGATATACAGAGAATACTGCCTCTCCAGCATTGCCAACACATTACGGAGGAAGAATTCTGTTCCACTTCCATGGAGAACTTACAATATTATACTTACATAATTGTATGTTTTCCGGGGTGCTTGTTAGGCGGGGGTCCACTGTATTGCCTATTAAATCTTAAGTTACTCCTAAGTTTCCCTAAGATACACTTTCAGTATATGAGCTTTAATAGAAACAGTGTATCATGCCAAGACAAATCCAATCCATCACTAAATCTACCATTTGTAATACAGTAGACCTTTGCTATTCGAACACTCCAAAACTCACCCTCATTCCAGAATGCTGGTCAAGTGCTGTTACCAAACAATTTATTCCCATAAGGAATGATGTAAATTAGATTAGTCCATTTCAGACCCCCAAAAATATACTTATAAAAGCACTTACAATAATAAACTTACATAAAAGAGTGAATTTTGGAGTGTTCGAATAGCGAGGGTCCACTGTATCATTATATGATTTGTACTACCTAACTATTTTAAATCTAATTGTGTATGTACCTAATTAGGTATGTATCTAATTATGTATGTATCTAATAATGTATGTTCAAATGTACTGCTCCATAACCTATATCAATATAGAGTAAGAATTAGTATTAGTCTGCCCGAAATGCCTAGGCATGCTAGTGGCCTTCTTTGTAATTAATATTTTATAACATGTAAACACACATTGTAAGCTTTACAAGGAAATAAAGATTTTGATTTTGATCAGTGTTGCAGACTGTTTAAAATGTTTTATCACTTTCATCCTCAGATCCTTATAATGCAGAAATACAGTCCAAGAGATTGATGGGGAAAGGCTCTAAGACACTGATAGCAGATGAGTTTCATAAAGACTGCCACCAGCTACAAAAGTGAGTGACATGATCTTTAAAATTTTTATAGTAGAAGTAAAACAATTTTTATTTAATATAGTATACAGGTATTTCCATGGGAAAGTGGAACAGAATTCTTCCTCCGTAAGCCATGCGTGTCGTAAGATACAACTAAAATGCCGAGAGCAAGGGGCTAGTAACCCCTTTCCTGTATACATTACTAAAGTTAGAAAGGGAAACTTTTGTTTTTCTTTTTGGGCCACTCTGCCTTAGTAGGATACGGCAGGTTTGTTGGAACAAAGAAAGAATATACAGGTATGTATTAGCTCCTGTACAGTGGAACCTCAGTTTTCATGATTAATTCATTCTGGAAAGTGTGACGAAAACTGAATTGTACGAAAACTGAAGCAATATTTCCCATAAGAAATAATGTAATTCAAATTAATCCGTTCCAGACACCCAAAAGTATTAACAGAAAATACATTTTATAGAGAATAACTATAGATTTACATACAGAAAACAATGAAAAAATAAATATAAATGACTAATGAAATGGATAAATGAACATTTAACATCACTTTTACCTTTATTGAAGACTCTTGTTGGCATATGGAAGACGGCGAGGAGGGGAGAGGGAGGAGGGGAGATTATGGGTTCGAAGGGGAATCCCCTTTGTCTCTTACTGGCACTGGACCCCTGTTGCACAAAAAATCTGTCCAGGGAGGTCTGTTTCTGGCGTCTCTTTAAGATTTGCCTAAAATGGGACAAGGCATTGTCATTGAACATGTTGCAGACACAGCTTGCAACAGCTTTATTAGGGTGATATTTCTCCACAAGACTTTGCAACTCATTCCACTTTGCACACATGTTCTTAATCACTGAAGAAGGCACATTCTCCCCTCTCTCTTCTCCTCCTCCTCTGAAGCAATTTCCTCAGCTGTGGTCTGTTGCACTTGGAACTTTCTTTGTCCCCATGGTGGTTTATTTAGCAGTCGCACTCAATAAACAAGCACAAAAAACAATGGATTATTACGAAATGTTTCGGATGAACGCTTGGGGTAATGCTTCTCAATGAGAAACAAAGCCAGACTGAGTCAGAATGTGTGGGATGCTTTGTGTTGGTGTGGGCAGGCGAACAAGTTTGGTATGGCAGACCACTGTCAACTCACGAAAACTTAGCGGATGTATGAAAGCTGGGACAAATTTTTGACGAAAAAAGTCATCAAAAACCGAATTCGATGAAAACCAGGGCAAACGAAAACCGAGGTTCCACTGTATTTGCTTTTGTCATTAGTTTGTTTTTACCTGAAAATTTTCATTGGCCTTTATATAAAGAATAAGTCACAGTACCATGTACAATGTAGTTTACGTGTAATAAAATATTGTTTAGCACAAAAGAAAGCCACAAACATGCATGTGCATTTCTGGCAGAATAATCCTAATGCTTACACACTACTTAAGACTAGACATAGGTATTGAGTGGTACAATTTTAAGTATGCATTATTACAAAAAAAACGAGAGGCAGCAAAAATAGTACAAATTGAGGTATGTATTAATACTTTAACCCTTTGGGGGTCGACAGGCCTTCTCGGAAACATGTTCTCAGGGTCGAAAATTTTTTGGAAAAAAAAAATTCTTATGAAATGATAGAGAATCTTTTTCCGATCATAATGCCACCAAAATTATGAAATTTGATTGAAAATAACAGAATTATGCTTTCGCGAAGTTAGTATCGATGACATTTACGCATCGGCGATTTCGCCCACTTTGAGCCCTATTTTCGGAAAATTTCAATGTTTCAGTCTACTAAAATTATAGCTATTTCGCTAGAACTCTATCGATTGAGTACAAGAAACCGCCTATTTACCAATTTCAACTACCCAAAATAGTGGTCAGAAAATGGCAATTTGGCCAATTTCACACAAATTTCAAACGATGCCAATTTCAAAATAGGGTCCAGAATAAACAAGGCAGATATTCTTGGCACTAAAATAACATCTCTCTGTTCATTAGTCACGTCTCCAGGCCCCTCTTACATTACTTTTGCTTTTCATTTTGAATTTTTATTCTCACAAAAAAATAGAAGATTTACTGTTATGTATACAACTGCATCATTGTAAAAATGGTATAAATAATATCAGAGCACTTGTGCATGAATATTAGACTCGCCAGTTGATGTGTATTAGACGCATAGTGTGATTTGTTTATTCTTGAACATCGTCAAAAATCAAACATTTTTGCTAATTTGAGCTCAATTTCAAGGCACTTGTCATTGTAAAACCAATCAAAATCATCTCTATTTCTGTAATATATCTTCCATTCTATCAAATGAGACCAAGAAAACGAGAATACATCAATAAATACCATACGAAAATAGACTGCAAAGTTGCTGTTTTAAACGAAAAAAACGGTCTGATTTTTTTCTCATTATGCAGTGTGTGGTGCAGGATTTTTTTTATACTGCGCACACTGACCACATAGACCCATTCTTTCATATGTAGGGCTACCAGCCGTTTCCCACTTAATTTGAGGCCGCTAGAATTTACGTGTACTAGTACGGCACCAACCCTGCTCGTAAAACGTACTAGTACGGCACCGACCCCGAAAGGGTTAAACCAGTCAGTGATGGAAAAGGGCAGTAAGCCAAAAGTGGGATCAGGTGAAATGGTTGAGAGACATCTGAGGTTTCAGGCAAGGTGAAGGCAAAACTGAAGTTGAGTCACTAGTACTGTGAAGAATATAGCATTTGACAATATAGCCATCCACAAACAAACCCAATACTAAAAGTCAAGTTAGAAATGCTTTGTGTAAGGGGCCAATTCTAAAAGACTGTGTATGTGAAGGCTGTAAGAGGGATAGAAAGTTATGACAGAGGGTGAACTGTAGAATGACTATGGTCTAACAGGATAGAAAAGATTGTTGGTATATTGGGAATCCTAGGATGATGACTTGTTTACCTCTTTTTTTTTTATTTAGCAGATTCAAGGGTTACATTGATTTCCTTAATTGTAACTTTTCCTCTTTACCTTTCACATATAAATGAGGCATTAGTGATTATGATTACATTTAGGTGAGGGAAGTGCCCACTCTTAAATAAAAAGTTTCTTGTTTTCTCATGCATGACAAATTTATAGAATTTCCTTCAGCCTGTGAAAACTATTGTATTTTACTACCTTTTAGTAATAACTTATGTAGGATATGCTTTAAATATTTAGTACATTATATTAAGATTTTTTTGTTTAACGGCCATTTCACACCGAGGCAGGGTGACCCAAAAAGAAAGAAAAAACTTTCATCATTCAATGCTTTCATCATCACTCATACATAATCACTGTCTTTGCAGAGGCGCTCAGATATGACAGCTTAGACGTCTCTCCAAACAGCCAATATCCCAAACCCCTCCTTTAAAGTGCAGGCATTGTACTTCCCATTTCCAGGACTCAGGTCTGGCTACCAGTTTCCATGAATCCCTTCACAAAATATCCTGCTCACACTCCAACAGCTCGTCAGGTCTCAAAAATCATTAGTCTCCATTCATTCAACACACTCACGCACCCTTGCTGGAAGTCCAAGCCCCTCGCCCACAAAACCTCCTTTACCCCCTCCCTCCAACCTTTTTGAGAACAACCCGTACCCTGCCTTCCTTCCCCTACAGATTTATACGCTCTCCAAGTCATTCTACTTTGATTCATTCTCTCTAAATGACCAAACCACCTCAACAACCCCTCTTCAGCCCTCTTACTAATAGTTTTAGTAACTCCACACCTCCTCCTAATTTCCACATTCCAAATTCTCTGCATAATATTTACACCACACATTGCCCTTAGACAGGATATCTCCACTGCCTCCAGCCACCTCCTCGCTTCATCATTTACAACCCAAGCTTCACACCCATATAATAGTGTTTATACCACTATACTTTCGTACATTCCCTTCTTTGCCTCCATGGATAACTTTTTTTTGTCTCCACAAATACCTCAACACACTACTCACCTTTTCTCCATCAATTCTATGGTTAACCTCATCCTTCATAAGCCCATCTGCTGACAAGTCAACTCCCAAATATCTGAAAACATTCACTTCTTCCATACTAACTCTCCAATGTGATATCCAATTTTTCTTTATCTAAATTGTTTGATACCCTCATCACCTTACTCTTATCTATGTTCACTTTCAACTTTCTACCTTTACACACCCTCCCAAACTCGTCCACTAACCTTTGCAACTTTTCTTTTGAATCTCCCATAAGCACAGTATCATCAGCAAAAAGTAACTGTCAACTCCCAATTTGTACTTGATTCCCCATAATTTAATCCCACCCCTCTCCCCAACACCTTTTACAACCCCATCTATAAATATATTAAACAACCATGGTGACATTCCCCATAATTTAATCCCACCCTTCTCCCCAACACCTTCTTTTACAACCCCATCTATAAATATATTAAACAACCATGTTGACATTACACATCCCTGTCTAAGACCTACTTTTACCGGGAAGTAATCTCCCTCTCTCCTACACACCCTAACCTGAACCTCACTATCCTCATAAAAAAAACTCTTTACAGCATTTAGTAACTTACTACCTATTCCATACACTTGCAACATCTGCCACATTGCTCCCCTATCCATTTTATCATATGCCTTTTCTAAATCCATAAATGCAATGAAAACTTCCCTACCTTCATCTAAATACTGTTCACATATATGCTTCAAGGTAAACACTTGATTTACACATTCCCTACCACTCTAAAGCCTCCTTGCTCATCTGCAAACCTACTCTCCGTCTTGCCTCTAATTCTTTCAATAATAACCCTAACATACACTTTACCTGGTATACTCTGTAAACTTCTTTCTTCTTTCTTTCAACACATCAGCCGTTTCCCACCGAAGCTGGGTGGCCCAAAAGAAAAAACAAAATTTCTCCTTTTACATTTAGTAATATATACAGAAGGGGTTACTAGCCCCTTGCTCCCGGCATTTTAGTCGCCTCTAACGACACGCATGGCTTATGTAGGAAGAATTCTGTTCCACTTCACCATGGAGACTCGTGAAACTTATTCCCCTATAATTTTTACAATCTCTTTTGTCCCCCTTCCCTTTATATAAAGGAACTATACATGCTCTCTGCCAATCCCTAGGAACCTTCCCCTTTTTCATACATTTATTAAACAAAAATACCAACCATACCAACACTATATCTCCCCCTGCTTTTAACATTTCTGTCATGATCCCGTCAGTTCCAGCTGCTTTACCCCCTTTCATTCTGCGTAATGCCTCGCGCACCTTCCCCACACTCACATCCTGCTCTTCTTCACTCTTAAAAGATGTTATGCCTCCCTGGTCAGTGCATGAAATTACCTGCCTCCCTTTCTTCATCAACATTTAAAAAAGTTCCTCAAAATATTCCCGCCATCTACCCAATACCTTGAGCTTCCCATCTACTAACTCCCCTACTTTGTTTTTAACTGACAAAGCCATTCGTTCCCTAGGCTTTCTTAACTTGTTTAACTCGCTCCAAAATTTTTTCTTATTTTCAGCAAAATTTCTTGACAGTGCGTCTCCCACTCTATCATCTGCTCTCCTTTTGCACTCTTCACCTTTTTTGCTCTCCATATACTCTGCTCTTCTTATAACACTTCTATTTTGTAAAAACCTCTCATAAGCTACCTTTTTCTTTTATCACACCCTTTACTTCCTTCCACCAGAAACTCCTCTTTCGTTCTGCACTCACCCTCCTATAGCCACAAATTTCTGCCCCACATTCTAATACTGCATTTTTAAAACTATCCCAACCCTCTTCAATCCCCCCACTACTCATATTTGCATTAGCCCACCTTTCTGCCAATAGTTGCTTATATCTCACCCTAATTTCCTCCTCCCCTAGTTTATACACTTTCACCCTCTTACTTGCTGTTGCCATTTTCTTTTGTCCCATCTACCTCTTACTCTAACTGTAGCTACAACTAAATATGTAATGATCCGATATATCCGTTGCCCCTCTATGAACATGTACATCTTGAAGCCTACCCATCAACCTTTTATCCACCAATACATAATCTAACAAACTACTTTCATTATGTGCTATAATCATACCTTGTATACTTATTTATCTTGTTTTTCATAAAATATGTATTACTTATTACCAAACCTCTTTCTACACATAGCTCAATTAAAGGCTCCCCATTTTCATTTACCCCTGGCTCCCCAAGTTTACCTACTACTCCCTCCACAACATTTTTACCCACTTTAGCATTGAGATCCCCAACCACAAGTACTCTCTCACTTGGTTCAAAACTCCCCACGCACTCACTCAACATTTCCCAAAATCTCTCTCGCTACACTTCTCTCTTCTCCTCCAGGTGCAAACACTTACTATAACCCACTTTTCACATCCAACCCTTATTTTACTCCACATAATCCTTGAATTTATACATTTATATTCCTTCTTTTCCTGCCATAACTTATCCTTCAACATTGCTACTCCTTCCTTAGCTCTAACTCTATTAGAAACCCCAGACCTATTCCCATTTATTTCTCCCCACTGAAAATCTCCTACCCCCCTTCAGCTTTGTTTCACTTAGAGCCAGGACATCCAGCTTCTTTTCATTCATAACATCCACAATCATCCGTTTCTTATCATTTGCACTACATCCACACACATTCAAACATTCCACTTTGACGGTTTTCTTCTTTTTCTTTTTAGTAGGCTATATGGGAAAAAGGGGTTACTAACCCATTGCTCCCAGCACTTTAGTTGACTTTTGCAACACACATGGCTAATGGAGGAAAGATTCTTATTCCACTTCCCCATATATATGAAAGGAAAAGTAATAAGAACAAGAACTATTAAGATAAAATCAAAGTAAACTCAGATGAGTGTGTATACATAAACTTGTACATGCATGTGTAGTGTGACCTAAGTGTAAGTAGAAGTAGCAAGAAGTACTTGAAATCTTGCATGTTTATAAGACAGAAAAAGACACCAGCAATCTCTACCATCATGAATTTTTTAAGAAACCAAAATTTTTTCCAGTGTCTTGCCATTTTTAAAAACATAAGCCTATGGACATTACAGGTTATTCACTCTCACGGTAGTGAGATTCGGTTGCTGTCTACCAACCTACTAATTTTAATTTTTTTTTTATTAAAGTCTAGGGTTTATTCCCTGGACCTCAGCAGATAATGATGAAAAATTCATTATTCATTTTGGTATGGAATGTTGCTTATAATCCCCTCAGATAGCACAATAGTTCTAGGAATGAATATGAGAGGGAATAAACTATACTGTACTGTTCCATCATTTGGGTACTGTACTACAAAGTGTTATTTATTGCTGAGTGTGTATTAGAATGTGGTTGCAGCTTGTTAACATATTTGCACCTGACTTTTTTTTCATAATCAATATTTTTTCCCAGGTACCTCGAGTTGCTCTTATCACATCCTGTCCTAGGAAAAAATGAAAAGTTACATGATTTCTTGACAACCAAGGATGCGCCTCCTAGGACAAAGGTATGTGCTGTAAAGATCACCAAGTGGAAGTATGTCAGAGATAATTTAAACTGTTGTATTAGACAAGATAAAAGATTAGAAACATCGGACACAGAATCTGTTTGGCTACAGTTTCTCGAAGGTCGTGAAAATTAAATTTTGGGTGTGATTTATAGGCCCCCAAACCTTGATAGGGAGTGCGGTAGGCTGCTATGGGATGAAATTCATAAGGCATCTAGATATGAAAATGTTGTGTTAATGGAGATTTTAACTTTAAACAAATTGATTGGAATAATGTGACAGGAAATCTTGAGTCTAGTGACTTTCTTGATACGGTTCAGGATTGCTTTTTAAAACAGTTTGTGATAGAACCAACTAGAGGAAGCAACCTGCTTGACTTGGTTCTTGCCAACAAAGAATCACTAGTTAATAATCTTGAAGTTAATGATGAGCTTGGAGAAAGCGATCACAAATCACCTAGTTTCAATATACTATCATGGAATTACCCAGATAACTGCAATCAAGTCTCTGTCCCAGACTTCCACTTGGCCGACTTCATGGGACTGAGAAATTACTTGGGTGGGCTAAATTGGGATGACCTTACTATGGGTCAGGTAGGTGGTGTTGGTTGCTAATATGACGTGTTTCAGAGCATAGTGCTAGCTGCCCAGACAACTTTTGTTCTGAGTAGGGAAATAGATCTAACAAAAATGATCCCAAATGGATAAACAATAGATTAAAACATCTCATTGGTCAAAAGAGAGGCACATATAGGCATATCAAAAGGGGATGGGCAGTTAAGAAATCAATACATGTATATACAATTAAAGAGAAATAAAAAAAGGAATAAGAAAAGCAAAGAGACTATGAGGCTAAAGTCGCAAGAGATTCGAAGACTAACCCAAAAGGGTTCTTTCAGGTATACAGAAGTAAGATTAGGGACAAGATAGGCCCACTTAAGAGTAACTCAGGTCAGATCACTGACAGTGGTAAGGAAATGTGTGAACTTTTCAACACTTGCTTCATAATAAATTATGTAGAACAGGACGATAAACTATGCACGATTGGGGTAACTAGTGACATGGTCCTCAGACAAATAGAGAAATTGAAACCTAACAAATCTCCAGGCCCTGATAAACTGTTTGCAAGGGTTTTAAAGGAATGTAAAGAGGAACTTAGCATACCTTTGGCTAATCTTTTCAATATATCACTACAAACTGGCATAGTGCCAAACAAGTGGAAAATGGAAAATGTAATACCTATTTACAAGGCAGGTGGTAGGTCCTCAGCTTCGAACTGTAGACCAATAAGCCTTACCTCCATAGTGAGAAAATTTATGGAATCAATAATTGCTGAGGCAGTTTGTAGCCATCTTGAAAGGCATAAATTGATTAATGAATCTCAGCACGGTTTTACAAATTCACTAACTTTTTTCACTAAGGTATTTGAGGAGGTAGATCATGGTATTGAATATGATAGTGTATATGGACTTCATTAAGGCTTTTGATAGAGTTCCACATCAGAGGCTATTGAGGAAACTTAAGGCACACAGAATAGGAGGAGAAATTTTTTCCTGGGTAGATGCATGGTTGATAAATAGGCAACAGAGAGTTTGCATAAATGGGGAGAAATCAGAATGGGGGCACGTCACAAGTGGTGTTTCACAGAGGTCATTGTTGGGCCCCTTGTTGTTCACAATTTACATTAACGACATAGATGAGGGAATAAATAGCGACATAAGCAAATTTGCTGATAACTCCAAAATAGGCTGTTCAATTCATTCTAATGAGGACATTAGAGCACTCCAGGATGATTTGAATAGACTGATGCAGTAGTTGAAGTGGTAGATGCAGTTTAATATAGACAAATGCAAAGTTCTATATGTATGACAGGAAAATAACCATGCTACATATAAACTAGATAATGTAGATCTTAATATTACTGATTGCAAAAAGGATTTAGGAGTTCTGGTTAGAAGTAATCTGAAACCAAGACAAGAGTGCATAAGTGTTCGCCGTAAAGCTAACAGAATCCTTGGCTTCATATCAAGAAGTATAAATAATAGAAGTCCTCAGGTTGTTCAACTCTATATCCTTGGTTAGGCCTCATTTAGATTATGCTGCACAGTTCTGGTCACTGTATTACAGAATGGATATAAATGCACTGGAAAACGTACAAAGGAGGATGACAAAGTTGATCCCATGTATCTGAAATCTTCCCTATGAGGATAGACTGAGGGCCCTGAATCTGCACTCTAGAAAGGCGTAGAATTAGGGGGGATATGATTGAGGTCTCTCTTTTTTAGTAAATGTGTACAGGAGAAAGGGTTACTAGCCCATTGCTCCCGGCATTTTAGTCGCCTCATATGACACGCATGGCTTACGGAGGAAAGATTCTTTTCCACTTCCCCATGGACAATAGAGAAAATAAAAAGAACAAGAGCTATTAAGAAAAAGAAGAAAAACCTTGATGTGTGTGTATATATATCTATATATATATATATATATATGCATGTGCATGCCTGTGTAGTGTGACCTAAAGTGTAAGTAGAAGTAGCTAGATATACCTGTTATCCAGCGTGTTTATGAGACAGAAAAAAGACACCAGCAATCCTACCATCATGTAAAACAGTTTCAGGTTTCTGTTTCACAGTCACTTGGCAGGACGGTAGTACCTCCCTGGGTGGTTGCTGTCTACCATCTTACTACACAATGTCATAGCTTCTATGACGGTACTCGGGAGTTTGTTCCACTTATCCACAACCCTATTACCAAACCAGTGCTTTCCTATATCCTTCCTGAATCTGAATTTTTCCAACTTAAAGCTATTGCTGCGAGTCCTGTCTAGGCTAGATATTTTTAGCACACTATTTACATCCCCTTTATTTATTCCTGTTTTCCATTTATACACCTCAATCACCTCAATTTTTTAACACATTTGCCGATTCCCACCAAGGCAGGGTGGCCTGAAAATGAAAAACTTTCATCATCATTCACTCCATCACTGTCTTGCCAGAGGGGTGCTTTACACTACAGTTATAAAACTACAACATTAACACCCCTCCTTCAGAGTGCAGACACTATGACGTTGTGTAGTTTTAAAAATAGGTTAGATAAATACATGAGTGGGTGTGAGTTGGACCTGACTAGCTTGTGCTACTAGGTCAGATGCCATGCTCTTCCCTTAAGTGAATGTGACCTGACCTGACTAGGTTAAGGCATTGGCTTAAGCTGGTGGGAGAATTGGACCTGCCTCGCATGGGCCAGTAGACCTTCTGCAGTGTTCATTCTTTCTTATGTTCTTAAGTAAAAAGAGAATTAACACAAATTGGTGTTATATGCATTTTAAATTTCTTTTGAGTTTTAGAATTGTTTTGTCATTCGGATTGCGAACACTGCTACTGTCATTGTCTGTGTGTAAATAAACCAAAATGCGGACGTGGTCTTCACAGACTTCACTAAGGCATTTGAGAAATGTGATCATGGTGTTGTAGCACATAAAATACATGAAAGTTAACAGGCATGGTATGAAGAGTAGAAAAGTAAATGCATGTATGTATTCAGTTTTCTGATGAACAGAACATGAAGTAGTAATAAACTAAATAAAAAAGTAAAAAAAAGTTTAATACTCCAATGCATTGGCTTGATCCTTTACTGTTTCTCATCCTTATAGCAGACGGATAAAAATACTAGCCACTGTTTCATAGCATTCTTTACAATATCAATAGTCTTCCAGTGGGTAATGGAAAATATGAATGTTCATTGGTGACAGATTCCAACTGCTCAGATATGGAAGGAATGAAGAACTCAAAAGGAGCACTGCATATCAGACAGAGGAGAACCATCTAGAGCAAAACGAACATGTAAAGGACTTGGCTATAATGGCAAATGACCTGTCATTTAGAGAGCCAAATAATTCAAATGCCATGAGGTCAGAAAAATAACAAGAAAGATAAGGAGAATTTTCAAAACAACAAATAACACCATTGTGACAATATTAAAAGCACTTGTGCTTTCTCGTTTAAAATATTGCTTCATGTTGACAACTCTGTTTAAGGCAATATCAGAGCTGGATAAGGTACAGAGATTTACTGCCCATGCAGATGTGATGAAAGTTTTAGACTACTGGGAATGTGTTTTAGACTACTTGGAATGTGATCTCTGGAGTGAATGAATATTGTAAAGCTGCAATAATTGTCAGGTAATTACAGTTCATTTTGTCAATATTTTTGTTCTCTGGTATAAATATCCAAACTCAGTTTCTCATTTTATAATTAATTTGGTAACGTACTGTAGGTATATAAATCTTGTACAGTATTTATAAATGAACACAATTTACCAACTCTTAAGTGCAAAGCTTTTGTACGAAGTTAAATTCATTGGAATTTAATAATTTTCAGGTCAAGAAGGGCTTAATAAGCCGACTGTCTGATAGCCTTGAGTCTCGGAAGTCATCTTACCCTGACAGTGAAGAGTTCTTCCAAAGGGAACGTGATTGGGTTGCTAAATATCAACCAGCAGTTGCCAATGCCAGTGATGCCTTTAACAAGATAATCTATGCTCAGCTTAGTAAGTATATTTGCACTTCATCAAACTACTGTATTTGTAGCAGTACAGTGGTACCTCGAGTTACGATGGTCCCCAAAATCGCCCTTTATGTAAGTTTAAAAGCGTAAGTGATTTTGGGTTGTAAAAGGACAGCTATTATACAGTGATTGCCTTTAACAAGATAATCTATCAGCTTAGTAATATATTTGCACTTCTCAAACTACTGTATTTGTAGCAGTATTTGGCAACTGCCATTTATGAAAATGTGACTCATTTTTAGTTTCATTCTTACTTCAGAATTAATAATTTTTACTCTGTAATTTTAGAGTAGGGGAGTTAGTAGATGGGGAGCTGGAGGTATTGGGAAGATGGCGGGAATATTTTGAGGAACTTTTAAATGTTGATGAAGAAAGGGAGGCAGTAATTTCATGCACTAGCCAGGGAGGTACAGCATCTTTTAGGAGTGAAGAGCAGGATGCGAGTGTGGGGGAGGTGCGTGAGGCATTATGTAGAATGAAAGGGGGTAAAGCAGCTGGAACTGACAGGATTATGACAGAAATGTTAAAAACAGGAGGGGATATAGTGTTGGGGTGGTTGGTATTTTTGTTTAATAAATGATGAAGGAAGGTACTAGGATTACAGAGAAGTATAATCTTCATATAAGTGAAGGACAAAGAGTTGTAAATGTATGAATAAGTTTACCGAGTCTCCTATGGGAAGGATGAATTCTTCCTCTGTAAGCCATGAGTGTCGTAGAGTGACTAAATGCCGGGATCAAGGGCTAGTAACCTTGTATCATTACTAATAAGAGAAACCTTAGTTTTCTTTAGTCACTATCGGTGATATGGCCGGTTATTGAAAAATTCTCAGTCGGTAGTTATGGTAGGATGAAGAATTGGGAAACAGAGAACAGTTGAATGAACAAGGAGGTTTTAGAAGGGTAGGGGATGGTAGATCAAGTGTTTACATTGAAGCATATATGTGAATTGTATTTAGATGAAGGTAAGGAAGTTTTCATTGCATTTATGGATTTAGGAAAGGCATATGATAGTGGATAGGAGAGCAATGTGGCAGATGTTGCAAGTGTATGGAATAGGTAGTAAGTTACTAAATGTTGTAAAGAGTTTTTATGGAGATAGTGAAGCTCAGGTTAGGTGTGTAGGAGAGAGGGAGATTACTTCCCAGTAAAAGTAGGTCTTACAGGGATGTGTAATGTCACCATAGTTGTTTAACATATTTATAGATGTGGTTGTAAAAGAAGTAAATACTAGGGTGTTGGGGAGAGGGTTGGGATTAAATTATGGAAATCAAATACAAAATAAGAGTTGACAGTTACTTTTTGCTGATGATACTGTTCTTTGGGAGATTCTAAAGAAAAGTTGCAAAGGTTAGTGGACGAGTTTGGGAAGGTGTGTAAAGGTATAAAGTTAACCCTTTCAGGTCCGTGCCGTAGTTCTACGGCTTTGAGTTCAGGGTCCAAACCGTAGTTCTACGTCATGAGCTCAGCTCACTCAGATAAGCTTTGAGCGGCAAATTTGGGCCTAGATATGAGAGAATACATCTATGTGGTAAGTGTGCACCACATAAAACAAATCCTGCAGCACACAGTGCATAATGAGAGAAAAAAAACTGAAACCGTAATTTTCGATTAAAACAGCGACTTTGCAGTGTTTTTTCGTATACTTTTTATAGTTGTATTTGCGATTTCTTGGTCTTATTTGATAGAATGGAAGACATCTTACAGATATAGAGATGACTTTGATTGGTTTTAGTACTGGAAATGGCTTGAAACTGAGCTCAAAGTAGCGGAAATGTTCAATTTTTGTCAATGTTCAAGAGTAAACAAATGACCTCACACGTCTAATACGCGCCAGTTGGTGGGTCTAATATACGTTCACAAATGTGTTGATATTATTTGTACAATTATTGCAATATTGCATTACAGTAAATCTTCCATTTTATGGTTTGAATAAAAATTCATTATGTGAGTACAAAATCAAAATGGAATTCATTTGTAAAGACTGAAAAATGTAACTAATGAACAGAGGAAATATTAGTTTAGTGCCAGGAATGCCTGCATTGTTTATTCTGCACCCTATTTTGAAATTGGAATATTTTGAACTTTGAGTTAAATTGGCTAAATTACCAATTTCCAATCACTTTATTTTGTAGTTGAAACAGTTGACTGGGGAATTTCTTGTGCTCAATCGATAGAATAGAAGTAATACTAGTGAAATAGCTAAGAATTTGGTCGACTGGAATAATGTAATTGGCCTAAAATGGGAGTCAGTCTGCAAAATCGCCAATGTGTAAATATCGCTGACACATCAAAATTCGCGAGAGCATAATTTCGTCAATTTTCAATCAAATTTCGTACTTTTTTTTTTATTACCTTCAGAAAAAGATTCTCTACCATTTCATAAGAAAAAATAGTTTTTTTTTTTTTTTTTTAAATTCTTGGACACTGGTGCACCCCTTCCAAAAATGGCTTTGGACCCTGAAAGGGTTAAAAGTGAACATAGATAAGAGTAAGGTGATGAGGGTATCAAACAATTTAGACAAGGAAAAATTGGATATCATATTGGAGGGAGGGAGTATGGAAGAAGTGAATGTGTTCAGATATTTGGGAGTTGACTTGTCAGCGGATGGGTTTATGAAGGATGAGGTTAACCATAGAATTGATGAGGGAAAATAGTTAAGTGGTGCGTTGAGGTATCTGTGGAGACAAAAAACGTTATCCATGGAGGCAATGTACCAGAGTACAGTGGTCCCTCGGTTTTCGTGCATCTCCAAACTCGAACATTTATGTAAGTGTATTTTCGTAAGTGCTGTTGCAAGTGTATTTTTGGGGGTCTGAAATAGACTAACCTACGTGACATTATTTCTTAAGGAAGTAAATTCGTTCGGTAATGGCACTTGAGCAGCATTCTGGAACGAATTTTCGGCGAAAACCGAGGGACCACTGTATAGTGGTACCAACACTCTTATATGGGTGTGAAGCATGGGTTGTAAATGGAGGAGGGTGGAGGCAGTGGAGATGTCATGTCCAAGGGCAGTGTATTGTGTAAATAATTGGCAGAAAATTCGGAGTGTGGAAATTAGGAGAAGGTGTGGAGTTACTAAAAGTATTAGTCAGAGGGCTGACGAGGGGTTGTTGAGGTGGTTTGGTCATTTAGAGAGAATGGAACCAAGTAGAATGACTTGGAGAGCATATAAATCTGTAGGGGAAGGAAGGCGGGGTAGGAGTCGTCCTCAAAAAGGTTGGAGGGAGGGGGTAAAAGAGGTCGTGCTGATGAGGGGCTTGGACTTCCAGCAAGCGTGTGTTATGCAGGTTTCTGCATGACATTTAAATATACGTAATATATAGCTATTGGAGAAGTGTGCCATAAATTTCATGTAATTAGAAAAAACAGTAATAATAATGTATAACCTTTAGATAAATGTAAATGATAATTTTAGAAATATGCTGTGCTTTTGGTGAATACTGTAAAGTAAGTTTAAGCTGTGAAATAAGGAAATCCAGCTAGGGATTTATTTTCCAAATGTTTGTGGTGAGGGTGGTGGCGTCGCTTGGGGGTACACATGTGGCAGCATGGTTAGCGGCTGGCGAGACGCAGCGTGGGTTCAGCTAAGTTTGTGATGTTGTATTCCCTTCTTGTGTAGCTAACTCAAGCCATAGGCACTTTTATGGTGTACCAGTACACACCCTGGGCTCGGACATGGTTGGGGCTAGGAAGGACGAGTGTGAACTGAAGAAATAGGAGGAGATGTGTTCTGGAGGAGGGTAGCGGTGGCTGGGCCGACCCCATAGGGAGCTGTTTTGTTTTTGAAGTGACAACCCGGCCGCCCTCTCTCCGTCCTGTACTGTAATTGAGGGGGTTTGGCTAATTGATATGTGAAGAGGTGTGTTTGGACTGTATATAGTTTAATATAAGTAAATAAATTTATATTTTCTTACCTAGGAATTTTTGGTGTTACCCTTCTGATACCCTAACCCATTGAAGCACTAAACCACAATGGTAATATCAGCTTTGTTTATGGGGATAGACCTGGGAGGCCTAGTTTTACAGGTGTTTTGTGTAACTTTTACCCTTTGCCCTTAGACAAGGCAGTAGGCCTCAGGTAAACCCCAATTTCTGCGTAACAGCGTGCATGAACATTTTAGATGGGAGTGAATGGAGACGAATGGTTTATGGGACCTAACGAGCTGTTGAAGTGTGAACAGGGTAATATTTTGTGAAGGGATTCATGGAAACTGGTTAGCTGGACTTGTCCTGGAAATGGGAAATACAATGCGTGCACTTTAAAGGAGGGGTTTGCGATATTGGCAGTTTGGAGAGACATCTAAACTGTTGTATCTGAGCACCTCTGCAAAGACATTGATTATATATAAGTGATAGTGAAAGTGTTGGATGATGAAAGTTTTTTCTTTCTTTCTTTTTGGGTCACCCTGCCTTGGTGGGAAATGGCCAACATATTAAAAAAAAAAATTAAAGATCATAGAAGTAAACTGCTTAAAGAGATGTAGCTAAGAAAGGGATACTGTTTTCAATATGTGCACAAAAGTGAGTAGCTAGGTGGTGAGAGTGGAAGAGGAAGGGATGTACAGTTGGCTACGTGGATGTTCTGCGGAAGATAAATTCAGATTTTTTTTTTTAATAATTTTAAGTTCTTAACCATGGTGTAGAAGAGGACTTTGTTGCTTTTTTTTTTTTTAACAAGTCGGCTGTCTCCCACCGAGGCAGGGTGACCCAAAAAGAAAGAAAATCCTCAAAAAGAAAATACTTTCATCATCATTCAACACTTTCACCACACTCATACATAATCACTGTCTTTGCAGAGGCACTCAGATACGACAGCTGAGAAAGTCCCTCCCAGCTGTCACTATCCCAGACCCCTCCTTTAAAGTGCAGGCATTGTACTTCCCATTTCCAGGACTCAAGTCCAACTAAATCAATTAACTGGTTTCCCTGAATCCCTTCACAAAATATTACCCTGCTCACACTCCAACAGCTTGTCAGGTCCCAAAAACCATTCGTCTCCATTCACTCCTATCTAACAAGCTCACACATGCTTGCTGGAAGTCCAAGCCCCTCGCCAACAAAACCTCCTTTACCCCCTCCCTCCAACCTTTTCGAGGACGACCCCTACCCTGCCTTCCTTCCCCTACAGATTTATATGCTCTCCAAGTCATTCTACTTTGATCCATTCTCTCTAAATAACCAAACCATCTCAACAACCCCTCTTCAGCCCTCTGACAAATACTTTTAGTAACTCCACACCTTCTCCTAATTTCTACACTCCGAATTTTCTGCATAATATTTACACCACACATTGCCCTTAGACAGGACATCTCCACTGCCTCCAGCCGCCTCCTCGCTGCAGCATTTGCAACCCATGCTTCACACCCATATAAGAGTGTTGGTACCACTATACTTTCGTACATTCCCTTCTTTGCCTCCATGGATAACGTTTTTTGTCTCCACAGATACCTCAACGCACCACTCATCTTTTTTCCTTCATCAATTCTATGATTAACCTCATCCTTCATAAACCCATCCGCTGACAAATCAACTGCCAAATATCTGAAAACATTTACTTCTTCCATAATCCCTCTCTCCAATGTGATATCCAATTTTTCTTTATTTAAATCGTTTGATACCCTCATCACCTTACTCTTATGTATGTTCACTTTCAAATTTCTACCTTTACACACCCTCCCAAACTCGTCCACTAACCTTTGGAACTTTTCTTTAGAATCTCCCATAAGCACAGTATCATCAGCAAAAAGTAACTGTGTCAACTCACATTTTGCATTTAATTCCCCATAATTTAATCCCACCCCTCTCCCCAACACCCTAGCATTTACTTCTTTTACAACCCCATCAATAAATATATTAAACAACCATGGTGACATTACACATCCCTGTCTAAGACCTACTTTTACCGGAAGTAATCTCCCTCTCACCTACACACCCTAACCTGAGCCTCACTATCCTCATAAAAACTCTTTACAGCCTTCAGTAACTTACTATCTATTCCATACACTTGCAACATTTGCCACATTGGTTCCCTATCCACTCTGTCATATGCCTTTTCTAAATCCATAAATGCAATGAAAACTTCTCTACCTTTATCTAAATACTACTGTTCACATATATGCTTCACTGTAAACACTTGATCTACACATCCCTTCCCACTCTAAAGCCTCCTTGCTCATCTGCAATTCTACTCTCTGTCTTACCTCTAATTCTTTCAATAATAACCCTGCCATACACTTTACCTGGTATACTCAGTAAACTTATTATCCTATAATTCTTATAATCTCTTTTATCCCCCTTCCCTTTTTATAAAGGAACTATACATGCTCTCTGCCAATCCCTAGGTACCTTCCCTTCTTTCATACATTCATTAAAAAAAAATACCAACCACTCCAACACTATAGCCCACCCTGCTTTTAACATTTCTGTCATGATCTCGTCAGTTCCCGCTTCTTTACCCCCTTTCATTCTACGTAATGCCTCACATACCTCCCCCACACTCACATCCTGCTCCTCTTCACTCCTAAACGATGTTGTTTGTTGCTAGTAATTTTAACTATATGGCAAGGTATAAATGAGTTTCATAAGTTTTTTTTTATTCAGTATGGTATTTTATAAGATCACATTTTTGTTACATTTAATGATATTCTAAATTTGTCCATATATAAGATTTTAATTAAGTACAGTATTGTCATTGTGACTGCAGGGATAGGTCACCAGCTGGAACAAATGGTCACAGCCCTCAAACTGAGCAGCTGCCCTAATGATGTGGTCCACAACAAACAGTTCAACATAATAAATATTCTCTTCCTTGAATGTATGGATAGCATAAAGGTTAGTTTTGTACCTTTAGCATAAAAATATTATCGTATTTTACTGGCCATAGGTGCCCCTCTGGAAAGATGATGGAGTGAGTGATGGTGTAAGTGTGTTTTCTTTTTTGAGTCACCCTTCCTTGGTGGGGAGGGGAAGGGAGGAAGAGGAATTGTGGCCAGTCTCCTTCCTGGTCTCTTTTCCCTATCCCTACCTGGCCACTCTTTGTTGATGACATCTGATGACCCATTACATACATGTACTAGACATGGGCAGTCTCCAACAAACAGTGTAAATATTAAATGTTAAATCTACATTTCTTTGGGAATCTCTACCAGAGAAACATGATGTGAGTAGGCCTTCCTTGGCCTGGCCTACCTTACCCTGCTGTGCCCTACAGTCCCTTCATGCCTGCTGCCTGCTGGCTCTTCTGTTTTTAACTTCCAGGTCTATTTGCTTCCTGGGCTTTCTCAATGTATTAATCTCTCTCCATAACTGTTTCTTCTCAGCAAATAATGATGAACACCTTAATTTTCCAACAGTTTTTGAAAGAATTACATTTATAGAGAATATTTATAAAAAAAAATTTTCAAACTGGCCATATCCCACCAAGGTATAGTATATATACTATATACAGTGGACCCTCGCTATTCGAACACCAAAACTCACCCACATTCCAGAATGCTGTTCAAGTGCTGTTACCAAACAAATTTATTCCCATTAGGAATGATGTAATTAGATTAGTCCATTTCAGACCCAAAAAAATACACTTATAAAAGCAACTACAAAAATAAACTTCCATTAAAGGGTGAGTTTTGGAGTGTTCGAATAGCGAGGGTCCACTGTATATATTTTTAACACACTGGTTGTCTTTCATGAATGTACGATTACCAAAAAAGAGGAAGCACATTCACTATCACTCATTCAGTAACTCTTACCATAAGTGTGCAGACATTGCAGCTCAAATGACTCTCCAAATTGCAACATTCCCATGTATAACTATTCATGTGTTTGCACAGTTGTTAATGTACCTTTTGTGATTACAATGAGTCTGTTAATTTTTACTTTTTCAGTTCAAATATCTTGAAAGCTCTGAATGTTGTGTAGGCACAAGACATATATGCACTAATCAAGGGTATTAAATGTCTTATCAGTGCATAAGTGTTTACCTACAACTTCTTGGCATTACCATGTCAGTTTTCCCACCTCT
>WNWK01001064.1:0-65000 GCA_009830355.1 Cherax destructor | reverse complement strand
TTATAGGAGGAGTTGTAGTGGTGGGAGTGGTATTTGTGGGAAATAGTTGTGTTAGGGGCAGTTGTAACAATTGCAGTTATGGTGGGGGTGGCTATAATTATAATAGTGGTAGGTTAAGTGGATGTTGTTAGGGCAGTAGTAATAATGAAGGTAGTGAGTGTCATAACAGCGGTGGTTGCTACTGCTGTGTCAGGGGTTGATGCAGTCCTGTCAGTAAACTTTGCTGCTAGATTCACTTCGTTGTATTAACTAATTGTGTATCTGGGGATCTGATCACAATTCGTGACCCAGCCTTTTCTTCGCCAGTGACTGTACATTAAGGTAGAGGGGCTTGGCTTATGAGATACACGTATGCCTTTCTCATAATACATACCTAGTCTCATGTTGTTGTACACGCAATATATTGAGGCTACTTTTACAGGTTTCTACTCTATTGGTGCTCTTATCATATCTATATTTGAAGCCACTTGAACCGTCTCTGTTGCTTCTCATTCAAATCATTTCACTTCCTAACCACACAGAAACTGTTTAATTTCTTGATACCTTTGTCACATCCTCGTTTTTGCCTTTCCACTGTTCCTTTGTGTCTGGTCTTCCTCTGTGAAAGTGTGTCCCTTTCCTCTCTTTAAGTAACTAGGTATTTTGTACGCCATGATCATGTGCTCTGGTTCTCTGGTCTACCTTGATAGTCTTGTCTGTCCTCAACTCAAGAACAGTTCAAGCCACAAACCTCTGGACTTTATCTATGCTCACTTTTAAATTATCATTCGTGTTTATGGTCAAACTATTTTTCAGTTATTGGCTGTATTTCGTGTTTAGTATTCTCTTCATATTCTCATAAATTTCCACTTCTTGGATGAAAATTCATTAGTCACTTATATTGACTACTATTGCACTCTGCCCTGCCCCCTCCCTGTCTCGTTTATATACGTCTCGCCAGTATTTGATCCGCGCGGTGGTATACAGTAGATGTCTCGCTTATCTCTGGCATGTCATTTACTACATATATATCGGGAAACTTGCCGGTCCTATTACCGAGCCTTGTGGTACTCCACTTGTCACGTCCAGTTGTAGTACATTTCCTTCTAACAACCTAATTCCCGTTGCTCAGTCATAAAAGTTTAGTAGGTTTGTAAGAAGAATGTGTGTCCCAGAACCCGTTGCACACCATTCCTCCTGATTATCTTCAGTATTTCAGGCCACCTGCCGCCGTCGGGAGGTCATACTTGTAGCTCCCGTCTGGGAGCTCACTGGTTCAATCCTCGTAGGGGAGGCGCAAAGGGAAGGCTTGGGGCGTCAGTCCCTCAGAATTCCCTCAGCTCCCCCACTCCCCAGTAAAAGTAGTAATAACGCTGCTTTAAAACAAATTTCCTATCCACCCCTTCCAACAAGATAGCCAGTTTAGAAATTCTTACGCAGTCCCTGAACCTTCGGGAGATGGGTCGATCTTCAATCGTTTCGCAATAGCATAATTTATTGATAATATAGATACAGATATTTATGTAACTTTCATTTAAATGAATATATATATATATATATATATATATATATATATATATATATATATATATATATATATATATATATATATATATTCAATTGAAATATATGAATTCCAATACCCTAGATAATTTACAGGCGAAGGACCTGCCTGTCCCACTTCCTGATGTCTAATACGTCTTGCGCAGCTGTCCGCAAACTGTCATGCATCCCAATGACTTGAAAATGTTACCCAGCTGGACTCATAGTCGAGTCATTGGTAGCTGTACTCAGGGCAGCTGTGGCTGTCATTGGTAATAACAGTGCAAATTGTTGCTATGACATCGTAGTTATGGTAGTGGTAAATAAATGTGGTTTATCAAGCGTTTGATCCATTACTGATAGCAAACAAGATGGTGGTAGTGGTAGGTGTTAGTAGTAAATGTAGTATATGACAATGTGGTAGTAGTAGTAACAGTAGTGGTGGTGGTGGTGCTGGATGCAATAATAGTAGCGGTTGTGGTAGTAGTTGTGGCAGTGTAGCTCAACACTACTGAGGTTGGTATATATCAAACAAGATGGTGGTAGTGACAGTGGTATTATTGGTGGTGATAATAGTGGTAATTTAACCCAACTAAGACATCTGGTACTGTCCTCCGCCTGCTGTGAAGACAGGCAGCAATTAGTACCCTGTAATGTGGTTACAAAGGAGTACAAGGGTTACATACATGCACAAATATATACACGCATTTCTGCTTGTATACCTACTGGGTTGACATCATGGGAGGTGGGAAAGTGTTGTTACGGTGGTGGTGAACTATTTCTGAGCCAAATGCAGTTTTTCCATCTCGGTAGAACAAGTTATTTTGAGTTGTAGAAAGCCTTGTAAACTGTAAATATGAAAATTAGGAAGAAATTGTGACTTTAAAGATCTCAGTGTTTTAGAAGTATAATATTGTTGCCCTTAGAGTAGTAAAAAGTTATAATTACCTTGAGATACTTGGAGAATACTAAATTTATATAAAATAAATATATGAAATACTTTAAAATAGGGATAATAATTAATTCTCCATGGGGAAGTGGAACAGAATTCTTCCTCCGTAAGAGGCGACTAACATGCCGAAAGCAAGGGGCTAGTGGCCCCTTCTGTATAAATTACTAAATTTAAAGAGAGAACTTTCGTTTTTCTTATTGGGCCACCTTGCCTCGGTGGGATACGGCCGGTTTGTTGAAAGAAGAAGAATTATATTAATATAAATAATTTTTTTTTTGAAAGAAATATCACATTTGTAATTTTAGTAGACGAGAGAGACACTCGGAACGTCCCTCATGTGCCACTTGTGGGAAAATGTATAGCGTGGGTAACGGTGTGTGTGTGTGTGTGTGTCTGGTCCACCACCTGGCAAGCTAGCACCTCACTCCAACCTCAGCACCGCTCTTAATGATTAATTCTTGTGGTGGTGCTACCTTTGTAGTCTTATTGCTGATACTGTTGTTGCTTCTGATGTTGCTGTTTCTATTACTGTTACTATTTTTTTTGTTGGTACTGCTGCTCCTGTTCGTGTTGGCACTGTACTGGAGAGTGTTTCTGCTGCTGCTTCTGTTGGTATCGCTAATGCTGGTGGTGGTGATGCTGCTGGTGCAGCAGCTTCCGTTTCAGCTAATGTATTCATACACCTGCTGATAGTACAACAACAACAATCAACAGAAAATAAACAAATTAACAGTAAATCAACAAAAAGACATTTTTTTTCAAAACAACGGCCAAAAAAAAAAATAAGCAAATCAGCAACAACAATAAAACAAATAGGAACTACAAAGCAGCAACTACATAGCAACAACAAATCAAGGACAAAAAGGAGCAAAACAAACAAAAAATACCACAACAATCACCTCAACAACCACTTGAATTATCACATACATACTGATGCCGCCATATAGATTGAGGTTCACACATACGTATTTGATGTGAGGGTACCTGGACACACTTGTTGATGTGAGGGTACCTGGACACGACACTTGTTGATGTGAGGGTACCTGGACACGACACTTGTTGATGTGAGGGCACCTGGACACGACACTTGTTGATGTGAGGGCACCTGGACACAGACACTTGTTGATGTGAGGGTACCTGGACACGACACTTGTTGATGTGAGGGCACCTGGACACGACACTTGTTGATGTGAGGGCACCTGGACACGACACGTGTTGATGTGAGGGCACCTGGACCGACACGTTGTTGATGTGAGGGCACCTGGACCACACTGTTGATGTGAGGGCACCTGGACGACGACACTGTTGATGTGAGGGCACCTGGACACGACACGTGTTGATGTGAGGGACCTGGACACGACACGTGTTGATGTGAGGGCACCTGGACACGAACACTTGTTGATGTGAGGGTACCTGGACACAACACTTGTTGATGTGGGGGGTACCTGGACACGACATTGATTGAGACTGGACACATTGATGTGAGGTACCTGGAACAGACACTTGTTGATGTGAGGGACCTGGACACGACACGTGTTGATGTGAGGGCACCTGGACACGACACGTGTGATGTGGAGGGCACCTGGACACGACACGTGTTGATGTGAGCACCTGACACGACACGTGTTGATGTGAGGGACCTGGACACGACACTGTTGATGTAGGAAGCATTTCTTCAGCCACAGAGTAGTCAGGAAGTGGAATAGTCTAGAGAAAGATATAGTGGAGGCAGGAACCATACATAGTCTTAAGACAAGGTATGATAAAGCTCATGGAGTAGGGAGAGCAGAGACCCAGTAGCGGACAGCGAAGAGGCGGGGCCAGGAGCTGAGTCTCGACCCCTGCAACCACAATTATGTGAGCACAGACACACACGCACGCACACATGCACACATACGCACAGACACGCACACGCACAGACACGCACACGCACAGACACACGCACAGACACACGCGCGCGCGCGCGCGCACACACAAACATCCCCAGAACCCCAGAACCAAACAGGCTATCCCAACACAAACCACAATCCACACTTACAGCCCCCACTCCACACTACGCTGTAGAATCCCACAGCACACTGGCAGGTCCCCCACCCTCACAGACCCCCAAAACACAGTGTTGGAGAGGAAACTGAAGGTACAGTACACCAACGCTGATGGAATAATAAGTGGTAGGAGTGGCATGAAAGAGTCAGAGGCATCACCGGACATCGTAGCTCTCACAGAAACCAAGCTCACAGGGATGATAACAGATGCCATCTTTCCATTGGGATATCAGATCCTGAGGAAAGATAGAGGGAACAGAGGGGGTGGAGGAGTGGCACTGCTCATCAAAAACCGATCTGATTTTGATGAACTGGAGAGAGGAGACAGATGAAAAGGAAGAGATTACATAATAGGAACGCTTCAATCTGGAGGTCCCAAGGTGGTAATTGCAGTGATGTATAACCCACCACAGAACAGCAGGAGGCCAAGGCAAGAGTATGATGAGAGTAATAGAGCGATGGTTGACACACTGGCCGAAGTGGCCAGAAGGGCTCATGCGAGCAGGGCAAAGCTGCTGATTATGGGTGACTTCAACCACAAGTATATCGATTGGGAGAACCTGGAGCCACATGGGGGCCAAGAAATGTGGAGGGCTAAGATGATGTTGGTACTGGAAAACCTCGTGTACCAACACGTAAGGGACACTACCAGAGAGAGAGAGAGAGAGAGAGAGAGAGAGAGAGAAAGGATGAACCAGCGAGACTGGACCTAGTATTCACCTTGAGTAGTGCAGATATTGAGGACATCACATATGAAAGACCCCACGGGGCCAGTGATCATGTGGTTCTGAGCTTTGAATACATAGTTACAAGTGGAGAGGGAAGCAGGAAGGGCCAGACGAATGAAGCCAAACTACAAGAAAGGGGACTACGCAGGCATGAAGAATTTCCTGCACGGGGTTCAGTGGGACAGAGAACTGGCAGGGAAATCAGTAAACGAGATGCAAGGAAGCTGAGGAGAGGTTTGTACCCAAGGGTAACAGAAATAACGAAAAAGGCAGGATGAGCCCTTGGTTTACCCAGAGGTGCAGGGAGGCCAAAACCAAGTGTGTTAGAGAATGGAAGTATAGAAGGCAAATAACCCAGGAGAATAAGGAGTGCAGTCGTAGAGCCAGAAATGAATATGCACAGGTAAGAAGGGAGGCCCAAAGACAATACGAGAATGACATAGCAGCGAAAGCAAAATCTGACCCAAAGCTGTTGTACAGCCACATCAGGAGGAAAACAGTCAAGGACCAGGTAATCAGGCTGAGGAAGGAAGGAGGGAAGGTCACAAGAAACGACTGCGAAGTATGTGAGGAGCTCAACATGAGATTCAAAGAAGTGTTCACAGAGGAGACAGAAGGGACTCCAGAAAGACAGAGAGACAGGGTACACCATCAAGTGTTGGACACAATACATACAACCGAGGAAGAAGTAATGAGGCTGCTAAGTGAGCTAGATACCTCAAAGCCGATGGGGGGCGGATAACATCTCTCCATGGGTCCTGAGAGAGGGAGCAGAGGCGCTATGTGTACCACTAACAGCAATCTTCAACACATCTATCGAAACAGGGCGACTACCTGAGGTATGTAAGACAGCAAATGTAGTCCTAATTTTTAAAAGAGACAGACACGAAACATTAAACTACAGACCAATGTCACTGACATGTATAGTATGCAAGGTCATGGAAAAATTATCAGAAGAGTGGTGGAACACCTAGAAAGGAATGAGCTTATCAACGACAGCCAGCACGGTTTCAGGAACGGGAAATCCCGTGTCACAAACCTACTGGAGTTCTATGACAGGGCGACAGCAGTAAGACAAGAGAGAGAGAGAGAGGGTGGGTAGATTGCATTTTCTTGGACTGTAAGGTGTTTGACAGTTCCACACAAGAGATTAGTGCAAAAGCTGGAGGACCAGGCAGGGATAACAGGGAAGGCACTACAATGGATCAGGGAATACCTGTCAGGAAGGCAACAGCGAGTCATGGTATGTGGCGAGGGTGCCACATGGGTCAGTCCTAGGACCGGTGCTGTTTCTGGTATTTGTGAACGACGTGACGGAAGGAATAAGACTCCGAAGTGTCCCTGTTTGCAGATGTGAAGTTGATGAGAAGAATTCAATCTGACGAGGACCAGGCAGAACTACAAAGGGATCTGGACAGGCTGCAAGCCTGGTCCAGCAACTGGCTCCTGGAGTTCAACCCCACCAAGTGCAAAGTCGTGAAGATTGGGGAAGGGCAAAGAAGAATACAGATGGAGCACAGTCAAGGGGGTCAGAGACTACAAACCTCACTCAAGGAAAAGGATCTTGGGATGAGTATTACACCGGGCACATCTCATGAGACTCACATCAACCAAATAACTGCTGCAGCATACGGGTGCCTAGCAAACCTAAGAACAGCATTCCGACATCTTAATAAGGAATCATTCAGAACCCTGTACACTGTGTACGTTAGGCCCATATTGGAGTATCCAGGACCAGTTTGGAACCCACACCTAGCCAAGCATATAAGGAAACTAGAGAAAGTGCAAAGGTTTGCAACAAGACTAGTCCCGGAGCTAAGGGGTATGTCCTACGAGGAGAGGTTAAGGGAAATCGACCTGACGACACTGGAAGACAGGAAAGATAGGGGGGATATGATAACGACATATAAAATACCGAGAGGAATCGACAAGGTGGACAGACAGGATGTTCCAGAGATGGGACACAGCAACAAGGAGTTACAGTTGGAAGTTGAAAACTCGGATGAATCAAGAGATGTTAGGAAGTATTTCTTCAGTCACAGAGTGGTCAGGAAGTGGAATAGTCTGGGAAGTGATGTAGTGGAGGCAGGATCCATACATAGCTTTAAAAAGAGGTATGAAGAAGCTCATGGAGCAGGAAGATTGACATAGTAGAGGCCAGTGAAGAGGCGGGGCCAGGAGCTATGAATCGACCCCTGCAACCACAACTAGGTGAGTACACACACACACAGTAAATTATGGAAGTGGTATGGTTGTGGATGCTGGTAGTGGGGATTGGCTGGTGTGGGGTCGTAATTTGTGGGTGATGGTCTGACTACTTGTGAAAAATGTACACCCTGCATCTGAGTCTTCAGTAGTGTCTGTTCTGTGTTCTCTGAACATCCTGTGTAGTGTGTGTGTGTGTGTGTAGAACTGGTTAGATAAGTACACCTTATCTGTTAACAACACGATGTCTAGCAGCCTCTAACTGGACATCCCATCAAGGTGCCGTTCCACTTTCCACTGTGGCTGTGTAACAAGTTTGTTAGTCATATAATTCGCCCCAAAGGAGCGTATATCTGAGCGTTTCATTATCTGAAATGCGTAGTAGTACTCACTTGGTTTGGGCGTAAAGCCCTCTAATTACGGCCTCGAATAGGACAGTCGTAAACACCTTGTGTCTGCCCAAGGACTGCAGTTCTTTATGGCGATACAAGTGAGACTTAACCTTACCTTGCTCGTGTAACATGAACTTATGGCATTGACAGCGCCATTAAGGCCGATATCAGTGACTTGACTGAAGGCTTGAGTGTGTCTGTTAATGTTGCACAGATGTTCGTCACTACTTTGGGAATGTTCGTTGCAATCACTCGCAATACCAGTTGTGCTTCATCATTCAATACCATCATTTGTTCATAGTTTTGTGGTATTATCCACAGCAGGGAGAACACGGAGACGCAATAAACACTACGTGATTGGCTCTACCGCGAATTCCTGACTCGTATAAGGGAACCAGTCTAACTTCCTAGTTTCCTGAGATTGTCAGAATGAACAAGTCAAGAACGCACTGGTCACTACTGTCCCTTTGTGTTTTAACGATAAGGAGGCAACGCCCTCGTGACACACACGTCCCGTCCGTTCCTTGAAGCACTCTGATGCCCGCCGCCGCTCTCGTCGCCCTCCTGCTCATCATCCCCACAAAGGATATTCTGAACTCAGCTTTATATCTTTTCCTTGCTACACATTACAACAGTACTCAATACAATAGGGTAGGTTTCTTGTTATTTAGCTATAGACTAGAATTCCTAATAATCCCAACTTGTGGATAAAGTGGGGCGCAGGTTTTCTCTTAATTTTCCTGTTATGGAGAAAAGAGTAATTGCTCTCATTTACCCCTCACAGTGTAGTTGATCAAGAACTCTAGCCAGGAGATGAAAGCTTACCTCGTGACGCTGTGGTACATATGTTCCACTAGCCCCTTCTGGGAGGGCTAAGTCCCTCAGAGGGCAGAGGGGGGCTGACAGGGCTGAGAGATACCCACTTCGGAATTTTCTCCAGTGTGTGTGTGTGTGTGTGTGTGTGTGTGTGTGTGTGTGTGTAACAGTAGTGACCTGTATTTACACTGGTGGGATGATAATTTGAATTTTGTTGAGGCGCTGACCGCGAAGATAACGGATTATTATTATTTATTCGTGGGAATCGCTAAACCTGTATGGTAATAAAGCACCTACTTGATGGGAGGTAATCAGGTTTGATGAAAAATTGTGAAAGGAGCACTATTTCCTTGGATCAAGAGCACCACCGAGAGTGGGTGGTGGGTGTAGCTGGTGTTTTCTTCTGGGTGGGTTCTTAATAGTTGTGTTGATCTCACTTGCAGGTTAATGCCTGCTGATTCACACTATTATATTATATTTTCTCATATATTTCTCCTACACACAACTTTGTCCGCTACATTTTAAACTCCGAAGGTTATATGATGAAGCACACACCATACACAGCTTTAAGGAAAGGCATGCCAGGATCCACGAGGCGGAAAACAAGTGAAACTGGTCGTACGTTGCTGACAAGGGAGTCCAAGAGCTGAGACTTGACTCCCTGCAGTCACAGCTAGGTACTTGTGTGTGTTCACCTATTTGTGGTTGCAGGGGTCGATTCACAGCTCCTGGCTCCGACAATTCGCTGGTCGCTACTAGGTCACACTCTCCCTGCTCCATAAGCTTCATCGTACCTCTTCTTAAAGCTGTGTATGGAATCCTGCCTCCACTACATCACTCTCCAGACTGTTCCACTTCCTGACAACTCTATGACTGAAGACGTACTTTCTAATATCCCTGTGAGTTATCAAGAGTTTTCAACTTCCAGTTGTGACCCCTTGTTGGTGTGTGCCATCTCTGAAACATCCTGTCCCTATCCACCTTGTCAATTCCTCTCAGTATTGTGTGCGTGCGTGTGTGCTTGCGTGTGCGCACTTATTTTTATAAGACGACAATCTTCTGGCATCTGTTGCAGCCCCTCGGTACAGTTAAGGTGCCTTGGCTTTACTCATCATGGTGACTAGCCTCCCACCATGACACTCGCTTGCCTCACATCTCGCCCTCCTCACATCTTGCCCTCCTCACATCTCGCCCTCCTCGCATCTCGCCCTCCTCACATCTCGCCCTCCTCACATCTCGCCCTCCTCACATCTCGCCCTCCTCACATCTCGCCCTCCTTACATCTCGCCCTCCTCATATCTTGCCCTCCTCACATCTCGCCCTCCTCATATCTCGCCCTCCTCACATCTCGCCCTCCTCACATCTCGCCCTCCTTACATCTCGCCCTCCTCATATCTTGCCCTCCTCACATCTCGCCCTCCTCATATCTCGCCCTCTTACCTTCCGTAAATGTGGACATTGGTTGGTTGCTATATTATGTTGACAGTCTAATGGACCTTTTATTAAAAAAAATGTTAAACTGTGCTAAATATTGGGTGGACCGCTGTGAAGGAGCGGGTTGAAAAATGCATTTACGCATGAATATTTCTTTTTAAACTCGATGCTCATTCTTATTTGTCGGTAGCACTACTGTTGTAATTGTTGTGTTGGTGTGATGGAAGTAACTCAAGCATGGGTTCACCGTGTTGATGAAGCGCTGGAGACGACCTGCATTGGAGTCTCTCCAACAAACACGGGTTCACCGTGTCCAGTCAACAGGTGTTTCTGTTGTGCGGTTTCATTTTGTGTATTTAAACTTGTTGCCGTGTTGACTGTATTTCCATGTGTTTGTTTCGTTCTAGATGGTTTATTAATTACCACCTGAAAAGGGAGGTTCTATAGTGGTTGTAGGATTTTTTCTTTGGTTTTCGTTCATAATTTGAGACCGCCTCATGCAATTAGCTCCAGTTTTTAAGTGCTAATGTCCAGTAACTAAATAAAGGTTAAGATTGTTATAACAGAATTTCTTTTTTTTTTTTTGCAATAACCTGAAAATGCCTATTGTGTTCGGCTTGACACTTTATGCACGACGATACAGAATTACGTATCAAAAAACAAAAAAAAACAAATTCATATTTTCTTTTATTCAGAAAGGTATATGATGTAAAGTAAGAAAAATGGACAAGCAGTGAAAGGCACCAGGAGGGTAGAGAGAGACATGACAGTGAGACACAGTGAGCCATCTGTTCACTGTGCTCGCCACACTTATGTTTCCCATTCTTATATCTGACATTGATAAGGACATAAATCATAGCACCATAACATCTGATGACACCAGAATATCTGAGAGTTACGTCCGTCGAAGACACAGTGAATCTTCAAGCGGATTTAAAATGAGCCGAGGTAGGATGTGTTCAATTTTACAGGATCTTAGCCTGTAAAATTGTTTTGTGTAAAAAGAAAAAATATCTTCCAGTGGGCTTCAGACAGTACAATGCTCAGTGAGGACAAGTTTCAGTTGCTCCGCTATGGAAGAATGGAGGAAATGCGTTGTAACGGTAGGTAAGGTTCGTCAGGAAACAGGACAAGTGTTTCCTGACGCTGGCCTTTTTCATATGATGACCCGCCACTAGAGCTTTTGGTCATGTGACCGAGGCGTTCTGCTGGCTTACCGGCCCAACTCCTTTAAAAATTATGGTTATTATTATAACCATTTTTTTTTGCTGTAACAGTAAATAAACTGAAATCATTCAAAAGAGCGAGAGTCCCATGTGTGAGACTTAGAGTAATGATGTCGGAATATCTCACATTAAGGATCACAAGAGTGCTGCCATTGCTATGACAAGGAAAATGATAGGCTGGATAACTAAACTTTCAAGACAAGAAATCCTGAGCCAATGATGATACTCTTTAAGTCACTAGTTATCTCCAGGCTGGAATGCATGCTTCCTCCTCAATTAAGTGGCTGACTATTATTTTACACTTTATTGATCATTTGTGGTTAACACTCTCAGCTCTGTGTTTCATTCCGTGTGTTATTTGCGTCTGACTGAAACTGGCGCGACCTTGAGATTTACCTCGCTGTCAGGTGTCAGTGGTGGTGTGTGTACACTCACCTATTTGTGGTTACAGGGGTCAGAGATCAGCTCCTGGCTACTAGGTCCTCTCTCTCCTTGCTCCATGAGCTTTATCATACCTCGTCTTAAAACTATGTATGGTTCCTGCCTCCACTACATCACTTGCCAGACTATTCCACTTCCTGACAACTCTATGACTGAAGAAATACTTTCTAACATCCCTTTGACTCATCTGAGTCTTCAATTTCCAATTGTGACCCCTTGTTTCTGTTTCCCATCTCTGGAACATCCTGTCTCTGTCCACCTTATCTAATCCTCGCAGTATTTTGTATGCCGTTATCATGTTTCCCCTGACCCTCCTGTCCTCCAGTGTCGTCAGGCCGATTTTCCTTAACCTTTCTTCGTAGGACATTCCCCTTAGCTCTGGAACTAGTCTTGTTGCAAACCTTTGCACTTTCTCTAATTTCTTGACATGCTTGACCAGGTGTGGGCTCCAAACTGGTGTGTGTGTGTACTCACCTAGTTGTACTCACCTAGTTGTGGTTGCAGGGTCGAGTTACAGCTCCTGGCTCCGCCTCTTCACTGGCCTCTACTGGGTCACTCTTCCCACTCTATGAACTTTATCATACTTCTTCTTAAAGCTATGTATGGATCCTGCCTCCACTACATCGCTTCCCAAACTGTTCCACTTCCTGACTACTCTGTGACTGAAGAAATACTTCCTAACATCTCTGTGATTCATCTGAGTCTTTAACTTTCAACTGTGACCCCTTGTTGCTGTGTCCCATCTCTGGAACATACTGTCTATGTCCACCTTGTCGATTCCTCTCAGTATTTTATATGTCGTTATCATGTTTTCCCTATCTCTCCTTTCCTCCAGTGTCGTCAGGTCGATTTCCCTTAACCTCTCCTCGTAGGACATACCCCTTAGCTCTGGGACTAGTCTTGTTGCAAACCTTGGCACTTTCTCTAGTTTGTTTACATGCTTGGCTAGGTGTGGGTTCCAAACTGGTGCTGCATACTCCAATATGGGCCTAACGTACACAGTGTACAGGGTCCTGAACGATTCCTTATTAAGATGTCGGAATGCTGTTCTTAGGTTTGCTAGGCGCCCGTATGCTGCAGCAGTTATTTGGTTGGCGCGCGCGCGCGTGTGTTTGTGTGTGTGAACAAGAGCGTGAAATAGCAGTAAGTTTTGGTGAGGAGAGCATCATGTTACTGTCTCTGGGAGTCCCTCATCATCACTGTACATGTTATAGTCTTTAACGGTGATGGTGGCTGTGTAATGCCCCTCTCACGCGCGGTCGCACTCACGCACTCGCACTTTCGCGGAGTCACTTCTGGGACCACCATCACTGTGCTGGGACCCATCATCACCGTCATTAAGTAGACATATCATAGTAAAAGACCAAGCACGCTCCCTTGGTTTAGAGTGCTCCATTAACAACTGCTTTAAGAGATTTAAGGTACTCGTTCAAGCGTAGATTAGAGGCAAAGATATGGAGTGCTTGTAGTTTTACAGTGAAGTCCCTGGTGACATGCCAGGTCAACGCTACTAGTTGTGCTAGTAGTCTCAGGTGACATACCACCAGGTCAAAGGCTCGTTTAACAAGCGCAATTTAATTTAGTCTAATCCAACTAAATATATTTAAGATAGGTTTACAATAATTTAATAATAAACAAACACAATGAAATATATTTTTCGTTGGGTTCAGAATGTATATGTCGTGCCTTCTGTAGGGGAAGGAAGGCGGGGTTAAGGGTCGTCCTCGAAAAGATTTGAGAGAGGGGGTAAAGGTTGTTTTGTGGGCGAGGGTCTCTCTTTCTCTCTTTTCTTTCTTTTTCTTTTTCGTTTTCGTTTTATTTCTTTTTCTTTCTTTCTTTCCTATCTGTCTGTCTGTCTGCCCCCCTCGAAATAATTGAAAGCGCCTTCAATTCCAGCGACACCAACATAAATACGTACCTCTTCCCTCATGCCAGCTGCATTTATTTCCCCTGCAACGTCATCACGGTCTGATTGATGTTTAGCAATCTCATTGTTATTGCTGTGTCTTATTTTTGTAATATTGTCATCTTGCTGTTTCTCTCGTCTTTAACGGGAGTCTGGAATGTTAAGTTGAAGGACAACACTGTACACTGTCTCACTCTTAATAACAATGCTATTTTAGTGTGTTAACCTAATAACAATATTTTGTGTGTAAACCTAACATCAGTACTATTGTGTGTTACCCTAACATCAGTACTATTGTGTGTTACCCTAACAGCAGTACTATTGTGTGTTAACCTAACAGCAGTACTATTGTGTGTTAACCTAACAGCAGTACTATTGTGTGTTAACCTAACAGCAGTACTATTGTGTGTTAACCTAACAGCAGTACTATTGTGTGTTAATCTAACAGCAGTACTATTGTGTGTTAACCTAACAGCAGTACTATTGTGTGTTATCCTAACAGCAGTACTATTGTGTGTTACCCTAACAGCAGTACTATTGTGTGTTAACCTAACAGCAGTACTATTGTGTGTTAACCTAACAGCAGTACTATTGTGTGTTAACCTAACAGCAGTACTATTGTGTGTTAACCTAACAGCAGTACTATTGTGTGTTAATCTAACAGCAGTACTATTGTGTGTTAACCTAACAGCAGTACTATTGTGTTAACCTAATAGCAATACTAGTTTTGTGTGTAAGCCTTGATAATTTATATCGGTTTATCTTTTGTTGTTGACAAGTTCTTGCCTCCTTTACCCCCTTTCCCCATACTTGCCTAGTTGTGGTTGCAGGGGAAGGGATAGTCTCGGCTCCTGGCCCCCAACTCTTAAGACTACTCACGAACAGACAGACGTTCTTCCTGGACTCGTGACCTCTTATACCTACTTATTCTTAAAATTAACTACGTATGGGCTCCGCGTTCACTTTTCCTAACCTAAATCGTTTACAGCTTCCAGCGTCACTCCTAAACCGTGTGCAGCTTCCAGCTTCACTTCTAACCCTTGTGCAGCTTCCAGCGTCTCTAGATACTCATGTTTTTCAAAGAGTCATTCGTTACAGTAACATTTTTGAATTACATCTCTCCCCCTTCCTCCCTTCCCCCACCTCTCCCTTCCTTTCCCTCCCCGTCCTCCTGGTCTCAGCGTAACAGCTATTTTCCCGAGCCATGGGTCATGCATCAGTAGTGTTCCCACGGGCAGTCACTGGTGCTCCGGGAGTAACTTGTGTTGGTCTCGCTGGCTCCCAGGTTTTGACGGGAGCAGTTCACGTTAGTTTATCAGTGTGCCGGCCCAGCCAACTGTCTTCCCTTACTACCTCCCCCACCCCCATAACACTATATTGTGGCATCTACCTTCCTAGAGTCTACCTGGAGGGTGTTCCGATTCTCAACGACCCCGCGGCCCAGTCTTTGACCAGGCCTCCCGGTGGATCAGGGCCTGATCAACTAAGCTGGTACTGTTGGTTGCACGCAATCCAACGTACGGGTACTGACTTTAGGTATCTGTCCAGTTTCCTCTTGAAGGCAGCCAGGGGTTTATTAGTAATTTTCCTTATGCCTGGTGGGAGGCTGTTGAACAGCTCAGGACACTTACTGTGTTTTCTCTAAAGATACCCATGGCCCTTCCCAACTTTTCACTGGGGATACGTTGCACCATCTGCTTAGACATTTGTTTTCTTGGGAGTGATATCTGTGTGCAGATTTGGGACCAGTCCCTCTAGAATTTTCCAAGTGTAGATTATGATGTGTCTCGCCTGCGCTCCAGGATGTACAGGTCAAGAGACTCCAAACTGTCCTAGTAATTAAGGTGCTTGATTGAACTTATATGTGCAGTGAAGGTTCTCTGTACATTCTCTAGATCTGCAATTTCACCTGCCTTGAATAGGGCTGTTAGTGTAGATCAGTATTCCAGCCTAGAGAGGACAGGTGACTTAAAAGGGATCATTGGCATGGCATCCCTTGTTTTAAAGGTTCTAATTATCCATCCTATCATTTTCCTCGCAGATGTGATAGTGACACTGTTGTGATCTTTGAAGGTGAGATCCTGTGACATTAACACTCCCAAGTCTTTCACATTACTTTTTTCGCTCTATTGTGTGGTTAGCTTGTACTATACTCTATTCTATTATTTCCTCAACTTTTTATTAACGTAGTGACTGAAATTTGTTCTCGTTGAACATCATATGGTTTTCCGTGGCCCATTGGAAAACATAGTTTATATCCGCTTGGAGATTTATCGTGTCTTCAGTGAATGACACTGATGCAAAAGAAGACACGGTAATTCTTTCTTAATAATGTCCAACTCTTTTGTGGAACCTTCAGTGAAAGTTTTATAATCTCAGCGCCCCTACTGAAGTCTTCCAGCTCAGACTGACACTTTTAAATACTTTTATCAAGTGCAACTCATCGTGTGTGATAGAATGTGAGAGAGAAACATAACTAGTTTGTTCCCACGCTTTAACTATCAAATTACAGCCCGTCCTTACACCATGCGTGGCAGGCGTATCGATTTAAACGCTGTGTATATTAAGTGACACCATGCTGCCAGACGCGTCGCATCTTTTTTTTTAAGTTGCTTATCCGTGGTTAAATGTACGCTTGTGTGTTTTTATGTAACCTTCCCTAAATCGATCAAAAGAGGCACTCTCCGGTTATTGCATGATGAACTTTATTTACACTCCGGCCGTTCTCTACCGAAGTAGGGTGACCCGACACGAAAACACTTCCACTATCTCATTCAGTCACTGTTCTGTCAGAAGAGCATCGACATCACAATTCAGATGACCCTAGAGACTGCAACATCCCCACCCCATCTCCAGGACTTGAACCCAGTTAATTAGTTTCCCCTAAATCCTTTCATAAATGTCATCTTCCTCACACTCTAACAGCACGTCAAATCATAAGGACCATTTGCCTCCATCCCTAACACACACACCCTTGTTGAATGTCCAAGCCCCCCTACCACTTTAAACCTCCTTTACCTCTTCCATCCAGCCTTTCTTAGGACGACCCATACTCCTTCCCTCCACCCCAGATTTATTCGCTCTTCTAGTCATCCTATTTTTCTTCCATCCTCTCTAAATGTCCAAACCACGTCAGCGACCCTTCCTCAGCTCTCTGAATAATTTTTTTGGTAACTCCATACATCCTCCTTATCTCCAAACTCTGAATTATCTTAATATTCACATCACACATTGCCCTCAAACACACACCTCTCTTGCCTCCAGCCTCCTCCTCGCTGCACCATTTAAAACCCATGCTTCACACCAACTGTGGAGGATTGTGGGTGTGAGAGAACCAACTGTGGATGGGTGAGAGGGATTGTGGGTGTGAGAGGCAGACAGAAGATGTGATAATTCTCACTCCACAGTTACTAATTGATGGACCGTGTAAGACTTAACACTTTGATAACTCAAGCGACGACTGTTGGTCCAAGGTGGGTGTGTGGGGTGTGTGTGGGGATGCGGGGTGTACTCACCAAGTTGTGTTTCTGGGGGTCGAGACTCTGCACCTGGCTCCTCCTCCTAGATTAATTTGATCGGCATCACTGGCTTTTGAATTCTTGGGCCACATCATATATACTCTTAAAACTGAGTGTTGAGCCTCAGTACACAGTCTTATATATTCTCCTAATTGTGTATTGAGTGTGCCTTACTAGTTCCTCATTCATCTTCCACTCTTCTACCATTCGGAGGCTAAAGAAATACTTCCTAGCATCCATATGGCTTATATGTAGCTTCAACTTCCACCTGCGTATGTAGCTTTGCTTCTAGTCCTGTTAATTTAGTCTATACCTATCTGACTTCCAAGCTTCTCTGAAAATTTAGTATATGGTCTCCCCTTGACCTTCTCTCTACCAAGGTCGTCAGGTTCAGTTCATTCAACTTCTCTTCACAGTGAATTCTCTGTTCTTGGACTAGACTCGTTGTTAGTGGGTCACTGAGGTCGTAAGAGAAAGAGTGGGTCATTAGGAGAAAATACCATCAGGAAGGAGGGACAGTAGGAAGTGCCATCAAGAATGAGGCACAGTAAGAAGTACCATCAGGAGGCAGGAGAGACAGTGGGAGGTACACCAGGAGGAAAGAGGCACAGTGGGAGGTACACCAGGAGGAAAGAGGCACAGTGGGAGGTACACCAGGAGGAAAGAGGCACAGTGGGAGGTACACCAGGAGGAAAGAGGCACAGTGGGAGGTAGATCAGAAAGGAGGCACAATGGGATGTAGATCAGGAGGAAGGGGACACAGTGGGATGTAGATCAGGAGGAAGGAGGCGCAGTGGAATGTAAATCAGGAGGAAGGAGGGGCAATGGGATGTAAATCAGGAGGAAGGAGGCACAGTGGGAGGTACACCAGGAGGCAAGAGGCACAGTGGGAGGTACAATAGGAGGGAGGCGCAGTGGGAGGTACACCAGGAGGCACAGTGGGAGGTACACCAGGAGGCAGGAGGCACAGTGGGAGGTACACCAGGAGGCAGGAGGCACAGTGGGAGGTACACCAGGAGGCCGGAGGCACAGTACACTATATAACGGTATAGAAGACACAAGAGGGCCGAGGCGAGTGTTCTAATTTTAAAGTGAGACGTGGCCACCATCTCGGTCCAGTGTTAAATATCCGCTACCAGTTGCATCACCGGCCAGGTTCCACCTCCGGTATACTCTAATTTGACTTCTATCTCTCTCTCTCTCTCTCTCTCTCTCTCTCTCTCTCTCTCTCTCTCTTTCGCTCGCTCGCTCGCTCTCTTTCTTTCTCTCTTTCTCTTTTTCTCTTTCTCTTTCTCTCTTTCTCTTTTTTTTCTCTCTCTCTTTTTTTCCTCTCTTTCTCTTTTTTTTTCTCTCTCTCTCTTTCTCTCTCTCTCTTTCTCTCTCAACTGTGGCATCAGGAACATGAATGACTGGATAGTTGGAACAATGTTATCATGTCTGATATAGAAAACTAAAGATTTTAAAGAACACAGAGGCACAAGACCGTGACTGGAACAATACACAAATAATCCGCACATTAGGAGACAGGAGCTTACGACGTCGTTTCCGAATGGGGTTGAAACCCATGGCAAGTCAGTCCTAAAACTGACCGATCAGTGTGTTAACCACTGTACCATGGCGTTATGGGAAAGTTCTTCAGAGATTATCTACTTGACTGGTTTCAGAACTGCGACACCTGAAGTATGAAGATAGGTTAAGAGAACGTGATTGTTACATAACTAGAAGAACGGAGAACTAGAGGAGACACGGTCACATATTACAACTAGTGCTGAGAGATGAACTTAGTAGACACACAGAGATGAGAGAGAAAGTCAACGTGGGGGCACATATGGATTCAAGTGTATATGCTTAAGGTGGACAATATTATAGGACTCCTAAGTGATGGACAAGTTAGAGCATTATACCGGTTATTCGAAGTGCAGTGGCGGAACTTAGGAGCTAAATTTTAAGTTCTTCAGAACTTGGTGAGTGCATACTGGAATGCTCTAGCGCATTGTACTGTATGTAAGCTCTCAAAATGCGTTCAAATGTATGTAAGACCAAGTACATTATTTTAGAGATGCATGATAATGATTAAGATGTGGGGACCGGGAGCTGTGTCTCTAGCCAGCAAGTACACTTAACTACCCACTTGCATATTTTCGTTAATTTGTATTAGTTGTTACACATAGGATCACTATTTTTAGCAGCGTTGAAATTCTCTTCAGTAGGTGTAAATGATGCCAATAATGTTACTCAGAATTGTGTAACAATATGGGAATTGATTAGTTTTATTTTCAAGGTCACCAAACTACAGCCATAAACCTCAGCAGATTTCTGTGAATATGTGATACAGACTTCAGCAATGTTTTGAATTATATATAAACACCACACTGGTGTTTGCTTCACACAAGCGGAACTGGGGAAGGAGTGACCTGTGGTCTGTGTAATTTGAGGAATTAACAGGTTTGTTATGAGAAGTTTATGCTTATGTAAGTGGATTTATGGAATTTGTGGAAGCCGTGCCAGAGTGTTCACCGTGTTTTTGTAAGTGAGTGTGTGTGTGTATGTGTGTGAGAATGTTATCTAGCTTTTTGTAGTGTTGTCATGGTGTTAGCGCAGTATGGAAGGCGTGCGTGAAACTGGACGCCATGTGCAGGTAAGGAGACTGTGAGTGTTGACGTGAGAGCTAACTGTTCGCCTTGCTGCCTGGTTCCCTGGCCACGGCGTGCAACATGTGGTGGAACAGCTGATGCAGGTAGCCCGTGTGTTGAGTGTCGACGGGGAAGTGGGAAGCATTACCACACCAGGTCACAAGGACGCTATAACAGAGACCACTATGCCAAAAACTTTGAAATACTCACCTGATGGACAAGCTTACTTGTTCTGCAAGTTTCCCAGTATTATAGCTAGTTACCCTCGTCACTAATGATCTGAGCCTGGTCAGGGTGCCTAGGTCGCACCACCCCCACGCACAGTTCCTCTTGTACATAGGGTGTAATGACACAGTGGGATTTTTCAGCACCAAGTAGCTATCCGTAAATAATGTCTCGACTTGCTTATCAAAAACTACTTTGTAGGATAATTAACTGCTGTCTAGGATCATCTGATATCTGAAAGTGGTATCCATGGTCATCTGATGATCTGAAACTAATGTTTAAAACTTGTGATAAATTAAAAATGCCTTTTAGTGCCACCTGACAACCTAGAAATATTATTTATGCTGGTACGCGCGAGGAAATTGATCCCGTGTACACGGTGTATATTCAATTGCCTTGCACAACCTTTTCCAGCTGAGTCAAAAGTAGGGAGGGTTACACGAGTTTGTAATCAATAATTTGGTGGACTACTGAACATTTCCTCCACTCGTAGTTAAAAGAAATGCCACTAAAAAAACATTTCTTGCAATGCCTTACGTTATTTTATTATCAGTGAAGTTGATATTCATTGGGTCATTATGCGAACGTCAAGAGACCTTTTTGCTGACTAGGAAAACGCCGCCATCGCCAAATAGCTGTGTTCCCTTTAGTTTGAAGATCATGTATACGTGTCTGGTCTAGTAGTGTTAATGTGGATCTTGTTTGTTTGTGACTTGGGTGAAGGAGATACAGGACCATAACTGAAGGTTGAACCTCGACGATAACAGTGACGGGGGATGATCACTGAAGATAACAGTGAGGTGATCCTGACGATAACAGTAGGTTATCACTGACGATAACAGTGAGGGGTTATCACGACGATAACAGTAGGGGGGTTGATCTGACGATGACAATAGGGGTTATCACTGCTACTGATGAAAATAACAGTGAGGGGTTGATCACTGACGATAACAGTGAGGGGGGTTGATCACTGACGATAACAGTGAGGGGTTGATCACTGACGATAACAGTGAGGGGGTTGATCACTGACGATACAGGGTTGATCACTGACGATGCAGGGTTGATCGATGTAATGACCAGGGGGGTTGATGGTAAGCTCAGGGTTATGGTAAGCTCAGGGTTACTGGTAACTCCAGGGGCGTGATGGTAAGCTCAGGGTTATGGTAAGCTCAGGGTTATGGTAAGCTCAGGGTTATGGTAAGCTCAGGGTTATGGTAGAGGAAGTTATGGTAAACCTGGGATGGAAGTGGGGTTTAGGAGCAGGATCCATACATAGCTGTATAAGGTCAGATGTAAGCTCTGGGTAATGTGTAGCTCGGTGTGATGGTACACTCCAGGGTATGAGTCAAGCTATTATTGCTGGTAGCTCAGGGGTTTGTGTAAGCTCCAGGTGTTATGGAACAGGTATGGTAAACCCAGGGTTATGGTAAGCTCAGGGTTATGGTAAACCCAGGGTTATGGTAAACCCAGGGTTATGGTAAGCTCAGGGTTATGGTAAGCTCAGGGTTATGGTAAGCTCAGGGTTACTTCCCAGGCTGAGGATCCATACAGATGAGTCACAGGGATGTTAGGATGAATTTCCTTAGCCTTAGTTTGGTGAGGAAGTGGAACGACCTGGAGAATGAAGTGGTAGAGGCAGGATCCATACATAGCTGTATAAAGATGCATGATAATGCTCTCGGGGCCTGGAGAGAGTGCTGTAGGTGCTGGTGTGATAGTAGACCCCCGGGGTGGGAACAATTCACAAGTAGTCTACAGTTTAGGGAGATTTTAGACGATGTTTCGGCACGTTCCTGGGCAATTATCGTATCACAAATTGGTTATGGTCCAGACCAGACCGAAACGTCGCCTGTTTCCTCTCTGAATTGTGATCTAGTTAATGAAATAATTTTATAATGAATGTACCGCTCTCTGGGTCTAATTATTTTCCTGCATATATATATGTGCCTATATGTAACTATGTATATATCTGATTTTTTAATTGTAGTGAATGCTTGTCAGTTGAGAGAGAACCCACATTGTCTGTGTATCTTCATCTCTAGTTTTGATTCTCATCTGCTGTAGAGGACCTTAGAGGTCGAAATATGCAGCCAATGTCTCTTATATTTTTGTCAACCTGTGTTTTTTTTTCTCAACATGCATGAACGTATGTATGTATTCACCTATATATTAGTATATAAGAACCAATAAAAAGGAAAGTCTTGCATATCAGATAACAAATCTTTATTTTACTGGTCATTTTCTTACTCGTTACCCAACGTCAGGTTCTGAACTCTTATATATTTTAGTCTCTATACAAAATTATATATATATATATATATATATATTATATATATATTATATATATATATATATATATATATTATTTATATATTTATTTTATATATTTATTTATATATTATTTTATATATTTATTTTATATATATATTATTTATTTTATATATTTATTTTATATATTTATTTTATATTTATTTTTATTTTATTTTATATATTTATTTATATTTTATTTTATTTATTTTTATTTTATTTATATATTTTTTTATATATTTATTTTTTTATATATTTATTTATATATTTATTTTTTTATATATTTATTTTTATTTATTATTTATTTATTTATTTATTATATTTATTTATTTATATTTTTTTATTTATTTTTATTTATTTTTATTTATTTTTATTTAACCATACATCAGCAACTTAAAATGAATGTTTCGACAAGTCTGCCAGCGGGGTTTCTCTGCCAAAATGCCAAAATTGGAAATCTGTCATGCTTCCAAACCTCCACAGTAATGTTATCGACATTGGCACTTGCAGTTCGAAACTTTTATCATTTCCATAATCCTGTTGACTGACTGGTGTTGAACTATGCAGCCTCAGAGACTCGGGAAGTACACAGGCGAGTGTGTCGTGTGGCAAAGGTATTGTAGTAACTTATTATCGTAGGCCTGGTTGGCGGTGACCAGTGATCTTCATATATAGTTTGTTTGCTGTACATCATACAGTAATTGGCTTCCCTGAGTTTGCATAATTATATCTGCCTCCCACTGTGGTTTGCAGCATTGACTCTCCTAACAGTTCCTCCTCCTTTCCCCCTCCCCTGCTCCCAGGCATTGGGGATTGTGGGGGTGGTGGTGTGGCGTGCGGGTGGCGGCAGTAGGCAGTGTGAAGCCCATGAGTCGCTACCTCCAGCAACTGCTCCGTCCTTTGCTTCACCGACCACCAACCTACGCCCATACACCACGCTGTGTGCTCCCAGTGTTGTGAAGAATGTTTTGTGTAACGCTGCTTCCAGAAACAAACCTTTGATATACTCAAGTGCTGCTGGTTAAAAAATTCTTAGTGGAAACATTCAAGGTAGTGGATGACAATTTAGGATGTCAGCGGTGTAATAAGAAAACTAGTAACTCCTGGTTCTTGCTAGGTAATGTGCTAGTGAGCAGCACCATCATGTGCTGCTTGCAAGTGTTGTTTGTAACACTGTTGGTGTGTCAGACTGCCTGTGCCAGCCTCAATGCCTGCACACCTCCACTCCTGCCTCGCACACCTCCACTCCTGCCTCGCACACCTCCACTCCTGCCTCACACCCTACTCTAGAACCTCAAGACCTCTTAGAGACCAGGTTCCCTCCTCGGGTGTATAGTTTCGACCCTAGGCCTAAGATTGATCATGCCGATCTCATCTACAACCAAGACTTTCCCAGAGGAAAGAACGAAACTGCGATGAATGAGTCAGCGGATGAGATCTCTGTAGCCCCGCTGAGTGTAAACACATCTGCCCCGCTTAGTGTAAACACATCTGCCCCGCTGAGTGTAAACACATCTGCCCCGCTGAGTGTAAACACATCTGCCCCGCTGAGTGTAAACACGTCAGGCTCAGTCGCTCCCCAAGAAAATATTAAGCGAAGAGAGGAAAACTCAAACTTCTCTTCAGTTAACGATGGCGGCGAGGTTTTCACCCACAGGAATCCCATAGAATCTTCATACAATATAGTGGCAGACCTGCCCGAGGATGCAAGTCCTCTGACTGAGGCTGAAGATGAGGAGCGTCCTCGAGCCATTGTGGATGTACGTCGCGAGGGCCTCTCTGGTGAGGTCTCCTACATAATCCATCCAGACAACCAGCCAGCACCCACCTACGTGCCAATGCAGGACCTGCCGCCTCCCTCACGACCTGTGGCACAGTGGCGACCTGATATCTTTATGAAGGTGTGCTGCTCGGATCCAAACTCTACTCCCCAGTCTACCAAGCCTGTGGCCGCAGCCTTGCTGCAGATCAAGTCTGACTACTCTCAGGTAGACACTTCTGTGCCTGGCGAAAGTGAGCCCATGGAAGCGACGTCAGAAATGGAGCACGAAAGAAAAGACATTGATGGTGAGATAGTTCATGAAGGTGATTCAGGCGATGCTGATACAGCAGAAGGAATAACCACAATGGTGCCAGAGGCAAGTGGTGATGCCAGCACTCAGAGATCATCCAGGAACTCCACCGAAATTGCAACTGTAACGAACATCACAGACATAGCTAACCACCAAAACACCCCACGCTACGAGGAAGCAGGCTCCACTACCTACCAGGACGTCACCAATTTCCTGAAGGACATTGCTAATAGTGATGGTTTTAAGAATGCTTTCCTGGGGGACCTTATTAACAACTTTGGTAATTTGGACCAGAACGCCATGAAACTTATTTACAGCTTGTTGATCCGGCCGCTTGAGGGTGTGCAAGTCTCTAATAAAGAGGACCGAATGGGAACAGTGGCAGAACTCAGGCCGGGACGACCTCATAGGCCTGTAATTCCACACGAGAGACTGCCCTTGCATGACCGACCTTCTGACAGCTACCAACCCTTCGGGTCCATTTTTCCACCAAGTCGATCGTCGGGCAACAAAAGGCCCTCTATTCGTCCCAGCTACCCAGTACGTCAGGCACCGGCAGCAGCCGCGAGTGACGATGCCTGGCACCCTAGCCGCACAGCCGCCAGGCTTTCCGCCCATGGTCGCCGCGGAGACGAGGGCATTGACGTTATCACAGCGCCTCCATTCCAGACCTTTGAGGTCGTCCTGGGTTCCAGCATCAACCATGACGACAAGAAGCGAGAGCGCAGTAGCATCCAGGTGCCGCCAGTGCCACACAACGGCCCACCTATACCCTTCAGCAAGCTCACATTGGGATTGGAGATGCCTCCTCCAGACGCATTGGATGCCCTTCCCCCTGGCTCTGTTCTCATCCCACCCTCGCATATCATCGGGCGACCCAAGCTGCCCTTAATACATAATAAAAGGAATGGAACTCCTGGCATTGAGATGCCCTTAGCAGAGTTTCTGCCGAACTTGCCCTTCTTCAGTAACAAGTCTCCAAGGTTCCGTCCTCCAGCTAAGCCCCAGGCACAGGACATCCCACCAAGATTGCCTTCCTTCCTGTCCTCCCTGCTGCCTAATGCCCCTTCCCCCAGGCCTGTTAGACCTCCAGGACCTGTAATGTCACCACCAAGATCTTCAAGCAGCCCTGGAGGTTCATCAGCTTTTCTTGACGTGAGTCGCCCCACAGGTCCTCCACCTCCCGTCTCCAAGTTAATGCCGCCAGGACAGTGGGTGTCACCCTCTGTACCCACGGTACCCGTTCCACAGTGGCCCTTCGAGCAGGATAGTGCAAGTACCAGCATTGCCAAACCTGGAATTGTGTTGAGCGATGTTCCCACAACAGTGTTTGGCTCTTTTTCCCACCCAAGTCATCACGCCCCCGATAATGTTCCACCTCTCCATGTCAGTGTATCCCCATCTATGAAGGGAGCGACAATTCTTAAAAAGCAGGAACACCCAGCCTCTTACCAGCCTCCTCTGGTGGATGTGCAAGGCGAGAAAGAGGCCGAAAGCAGTGGAGGGGCAGATAATCAGTCAGTGGAATACACACTAAACAGGAGCGAGGGTCACAACTCGGAAAGCAGTGGCTTTATTCCTGGCATCACCCACGACCAACAACGCCCTTCAGATTCTGCTTACGATCCTGACCTCTCACCAGAGTACGTAAACTACTACGATGTTGACTATCGAGACTATTACCATACTCAGACCGAAGGTTCTAGTGGTAGTGGCCAAATAGGATCAGGTGCCAAAAGACAGACGCACCATCATAATGCTGCTGCGTCCATGGATGTTGTGGATCTTCCCATCATTATCACACCCACTACAACCTCTCCTCCTAGATTAAACAGCCATCTTCAGGAAGGCCACAAAGGTGATGACCCTATGCATGACCACCTCCCAAGTATAGTCGACCTTGATGGCCGTCATACTAGCCTTGACGATCTCCTGGGTGTCAGAAAACCTGAAATCCCTCCACTAACATTGACAGAGCAAGATAAAAACGACTTGCAAATGTTGCTTCAAAACCACCGGATGGCCAATGCTCTGGCTGAAGGTAATGGCACAGTAGCGAAGCTGTCAACACAAAGTGATAGCAGTGTAGTAGATGACCTGCCTGCTGCTTCAGTAGATGAGGCCTCATCTGCACCAGCCAGTTTCCAAGGAGAGCTGGCAACGTCAGACAATGGTCACTATCAAGTGCCTCTGACAGGGTACCGCCGGGGCTCCCAGGCGTCCCTACTTCCGGTTGAGCATGATGCTCACACAGTGTTTGGGGAACATGGTATTGATGCAGTACTCGGGGGACAGGATGTTGACACAGTCTTTGGGGAGCATGATCCCTCAGTAGCTCATCTGTGGAAGAACATCCAGCTCATTCCTCTTGTTCCAGATCTTTTTGAACATGCTACCCAGGACTACGACGACACTATGAACCTCACTTCACTGTTCGATGGTGCCGTGCCGCTCTCCCCAGGTTCCAACCAAGATCTTGAGCCAGAAGGACACGACCTGGAAGGGGTTGCTAGTGACACTAGTGGCGGCCATGTAACCATGTCTGAGGAGGTGATGGAAGACACTGACAAGGCTAATGCCAAGTTCATGGCCTATGTGTTGATTGGTGCATGTTGTGGCCTGGCATTACTTTCCATTGCTGGGGTCATTGTCATCGTGCGCTTCAAGAAGACTTGTGGGTCCCGCCAGATCAAGACAAGATCTCGCCTCACGGAGCAGGACTCCATAGAGAACATCTCAAGACGTGTAGAGAACCTGACTCTTGGGGGAGAGTCTGGTCACAAGCTGGGATCGTGGTTTACTGGGCGTAACGAACAGTTTGGAGCTGGCAAGCTGCGCAGCAATATGGCTCTTCCGGAAGTGCAGGACCTCAAACGGGAGAAGAGTAGCAAGTCCGGCAGTACCAGGGACTTGCTCTCTATCAGTTCCGAGTCTTCCCGATCTAATTCCCCGGGTGAAGTCCAGCGTGGCGAGGAAAGTGGGCGCGCTGATGATGAGGAGCCACGCAGCTCGTGGCTACACGACGAGTACCGCGCCTCTGGCAGTGAGGCGAGCCAGGAGGAACGGGACCAGGCATACAGTCCACAGCAGTACCAACAGTCTCGTTCCAGTCCCGATGCAGCCACGCCCAAGAGTCATCCCGCCGACCACAACAGTGTCCGACCAGAATCATCCGTCGAGGTTGAGCATATGGAACGATCGGTGCGGGAACGACGCTATACGGGACAGCCTAGATCAGACGACGACCAGTTGCAGCGATCAGCCAGTCGTCGAGGCCCACGATATATCTCGTCTATGGACAGTGATGAGTTAGAAGAAAGATTGGTAACTCGCGATCCTCATTACATAACTGACTCGGAGCTGGACGACGGGACGACACATTATGATGATGACGATGAATCCCGTGAGCCTAGCAGATATTTCAGTGACTCCCGGGAGCTAGACGACGTTGTGGCCTCCCGCAGGATGGATTCGGCCATCATGACTTCCCAGGAGCTTGGTGAACATTTGAGCCGCGATCTCAAGCATTACCAGTCCCGTAGGACGTCTAAGATGCAGCAGCAACAGGAAGATAATCGAGATACCTCCCGCTTCCATGAATCGTCACAAGAAGTTGAGGGAGAAGACGGGTCAAGGGAACTTCAACGCTCCCAGAGTCAAGTGTCATTCAGTCGAGATAATGTTCAGAACGAAGTTTTTCTGGAGTTTGACAATATCTTCCGTCAACACGGACAATATCTCAGTGAGCCTGCGGCCTCCACCCTGGGTCGTGTCTCCCGGGGCACAGACGACACCCACGTCTCTGTATCCCGTGCCAACACTCCTGATTCAATCGACCTGCCCACAGAGTTCCTACAAGACCTCCGGGATCATGATGACAGGGAGAGACTTCCGTCCTCGGCGCCCACTACGCCACCCAGATTCTCTCCTCCTTCTGCACCGCCCCGCCCACCCAAACCTGGTCACCTGAGCCAGCCAGGGACCCCGTCCCCACAGGCAGACCGAGCTCGGTCACCCTCGCCAGGGCAGACGTCACCATCAACGCGGAACAAACAGCGCCCCGTCTACTGGACTAATGAGGAGGAACGACTCATATGACGGGACGCTGCGGGCCGAGGTGCCAAACCGTAACCACTAGGCACACTGTCACTGCCGTCTTCACCCCGTTGGTGTGGACTGGTAGAGGCAGGAAAAGGCCCCGGCTCAAACTAGAGGAGCCGCGACCAGGTTACGGGAGGTACCTAGGCCCGCGCTTGGTGCTTAACGCAGCGAACACCAGCTGCAGCACCAAGCATGCTCATCAAAACGTTTACGTTAGTTAGTGCTGGAGTGGCAACGCATCGCCACGACGTTTCTACAGTCTTCCTGTGGCAACGACATATCCAGAGGCTGTGACGGACGCTGTTGATAACATTGCTTTTCTTGGGGAAGGTAGTAGTTAAAAGGTTGTAGGAGGCGCAGCCATTTTTACTGCCAGCGCACACGTACGTGTATGCTCACTGTGCGCGGCAAACGTGTCCACAAAAAAGCACGTACCGTCAACATATACAGATCCGAGCGGACGCACAGGTGTGGAAATATGCACACTTCTTTCTCAGGAAAGGGGCAGAGGAAATGTAAGGTTTGAGAACCCCACTAAAATTCCCTTGGCTCACTAAATAAAAATAATAACGCTGCTTCAAAAAGACTAGTACCCCCTCCTCTCCCCCTTACGTTCAGACCAGATAGTTAATAACGCACGGGTGGTACTGCTGCCCAATCACACCAAGAAGGGGATAAGATCAGAATTCAAGAGGGATACACGTTCAGAATTCAGCATTCCCCATTTTCTTCCACGACCACCTCGTTGCTAAGCTTTTCACGGCGTATTTTTATTTGCATATGGTTAAATATACGTTTTTATAAGATTAGGCAATCTGACCTAATGTAAATTAACTTTAATTAAATAAAGAAAATACTGTTTGAGGACAGTAGGAAGCCTTAAGAAATTGACGTTGAGCGCCATGTCAAACAATTTACGTAGTCAAATGAAAATTGGTTTGCCACCTGCAATGGAAACTCATACGGATAGCTAAAGTTATTATCTATTAAAGAACAAAAAGGCACAATACCGTGATTGGAACATTACACAAATAACCCGCACATAGGAGGAAAAAACTTGACTAGTGTGACTAGTTAATGGTCCTAGTCGGACCGAAACGTCGTCATAAGTTTTTTCGCCTATGCGCGGGTTATTTGTGTATTATTAGTCATTGGTGTAAAGTGCGTGCGAGTCCTTGATGTCTAGCTTCTAGTGCAGAACTACAGACACCAACACAAGGAATATTATTTACATGCCGGGAATCATTTCTTGACTAGGAGTGCGTGTGCGCTTGAAGTTCAGTACATGTGGCTGTGCGACACCTGTTTTCGTATCCTTAACTTCTCTTTATAGCTAGTCATTGACAACTTTGTCATGTAACACTTGGGAAAGTGTGTGGGGAACGGGGTGGTGGGCATTCGTTTAATTTCCTAGTGTGGTTGTTGGTGTTTCATGTGCACGCATTCAGTATTTCAAGCGTGTTGGAAGGGGTTCTTCTCGAAGAGGGATTTATAAGCGCATTCCGGATGGAATGCGCTTATGAAACTCACAACATAAACATGTCATTCTTGACATATTTATGCTGTGAAGTTAATGAATATTAGGGGTACAGTGGATTATCACACTTATCTGTCTTTGTACGTTTCCTGAGATGTGCAGGAATTTCTACCATTGTCTGAACAAAGGAAGGGAAGGTACTTTTGGGAATTAGCTGGTGCTGGTGGCTGGGAATAGATGACTACTTCTCGTGGTGTCCACATCTTCGGGTTACATCCTTGACGCTAATGAAGGGAAGCCGAGGTAGTGTCGTGTTTACTATTTGGGTTAGGCGCTCAATGACTCCTAAGGGTTTAACGCTTCCCTTAGATATAAACGTATTTGGATTCCACGTCATGGTATGAATATCATGCTTCGTGTCAACCAAATGTTTTACTGCAAGTTATCAGGACGCCACAAAAAAAATCGATAAATATATTGTGGATGAATGAGGCTGCATATCTATCGTGTGATTTTTTTTATATATTCACCTATAATTCTGAATCATTCCTCGATATTCACCTATAATGCTGAATCATTCCTCGATATTCACCTATAATGCTGAATCATTCCTCGATATTCACCTATAATGCTGAATCATTCCTCGATATTCACCTATAATGCTGAATCATTCCTCGATATTCACCTATAATGCTGATTCATTCCTCGATATTCACCTATAATGCTGATTCATTCCTCGATACCTTCTCTGACTGTAGCGTCAAGATGCTCTTCTACCCTGTATTATTTATTATTAAATAAAGTGCAAAGTCAGTTAATGGAGTACCTTGTGATTTTATAACTAGTGGCATTATTATGTATATTGGGTTCAGGCCGCGGCTTGAGATGATGTTAGTGTGATGTGTGAGACTGTTAACCGGTCCTCTCGATGTACTAGCAATATTAGTATTATTAAACTTTGTCAAACAGTTGTGTTTTATGATTAAACCCACAAAATATAGATTGCATTAATTGGTATTTATTAGACGTTACAATAGAGTTCCTGAGGATTTCAGGTGAAAACTAAACATAATTGAATGTCAGTGTTGAGTGAAGAAAATGAAGGAAAATAAGATGTTACTTTATTTACAGTATGTGACGTGCTAAATCCGTGGGGTCATTCAGCACTTGTGGTGAAGACTCGATCCTCAGACACGAGAGAAACACTACCTATTTGTACTCCCGGAGTTGTTAGGTAGTTGTGTTGGGTGATATATTTATTGGCAGTATTTACATCAAATTCAAATATTGCTTTCGTTGAGAATAACATCAAAGGAGATAAAGGCTGACAACGTGAGCGGAGATAGAGGCAGTAAGATGAAAGGGGTGGTGGGTGAGGAGGATGCAGTCTAGAGAGGCTCTTTTCAACTTGGATGTCCACGCACTTTGGCAGGATAGCTGTTGAACGAACAATGCTGAATAAGTTTTTTTTTTTTGTGTGTAACTCTACCTTGGTGGGGAACGGTTAATGTGGCAAAACATATTAAAAGAAATTTGGATTAACAAACGTACATCCTACCAGAGGAGGTTCTTTGAAGCTGGTGAAGGGGCTCTTGATCTTTTTGAACCGTATAGCCTTGCCATACCACATTTGCTGTCTGACCCGTAGATGTCGTACAGGCTTCAAATTGATGATAGCAGTTATAGCAAAGTACTGATTGGAGAGCTTGATGACGCTCTTAACTCAGAAGAGAATTTCTGGTGTGGTAAGACACTGTATGTGCACCAAACCTTCATTAGGTATCCACGAAGGGGAAGATTTAACAAGTTGCCTGATTTTTTTCCTTCTAACTTTTCGATTTTATTTCGCTCATAACTTGAGAAGGCTTCATCCAATCGGCTTTAACTTTTCAACACGTGTACGGTAACGAGGGCCAAAACTTTGGATCTTGTACGGTAACGAGGGCCAAAACTTTGGATCTTGTACGGTAACGAGGGCCAAAACTTTGGATCTTGTACGGTAACGAGGGACAAAACTTTGGATCTTGTACGGTAACGAGGGCCAAAACTTTGGAACTTGTACGGTAACGAGGGCCAAAACTTTGGAACTTGTACGGTAACGAGGGCCAAAACTTTGGATCTTGTACGGTAACGAGGGCCAAAACTTTTGAACTTGTACGGTAACGAGGGCCAAAACTTTGGAACTTGTACGGTAACGAGGGCCAAAACTTTGGAACTTGTACGGTAACGAGGGCCAAAACTTTGGAACTTGTACGGTAACGAGGGCCAAAACTTTTGAACTTGTACGGTAACGAGGGCCAAAACTTTGGAACTTGTACGGTAACGAGGGCCAAAACTTTGGAACTTGTACGGTAACGAGGGCCAAAACTTTGGAACTTGTACGGTAACGAGGGCCAAAACTTTGGAACTTGTACGGTAACGAGGGCCAAAACTTTGGAACTTGTACGGTAACGAGGGCCAAAACTTTGGAACTTGTACGGTAACGAGGGCCAAAACTTTGGAACAGTTTTTGTGTGTTCATGTGCTCTATGACCAAGGATATTGAACCCATTCCCACCACTGGACTGAATTAGAAAAAAATATATATAAAATATTTGTTGGTACAGGATTTTAGTTAAAAAAAATGCAAATGACAAAAATAAACTGGAAAAAATAAAAATCTACGGATTTATGGTGTTTTTAAGCTTAACGAGGGAAGACTTTCCTATTTTTTTAAACATTCTCAGCAACATTTTCGTTTGCTTTTTCACAAATTTTCGTTTACTCGAAGACGCTTTATTCGATCGGCTTCAAATTTTCAGCACGTGTAATGTAAGATCCATGGGACTACGTGCGTGGGTGCTCTACGCACAGTGCTACGTAGGCAGTTCCCAAATTTTATTTCCGTGTGATAAATACGTAAATGGAGACGCTGCTCTGGTCGGCCTCATAATTTCAACCCTCGTGTATCCTACTTAAAAGGCGGTTGATATATTTAATGGAGCGTGTAGATGACATTTTGACAATCTCGAGATGGTATAGTATTATTTTACATTTTTGCATTATTTTGCCTTGATGCTGATGAGGGGCTCTTGATCCGCTTGGATTGAATTTGAATGCCTTCCAGGCTGCAGGCGCTATGTGACCCCCTACAGGTTTAGCGCTTTCATTTGATTAAATTATAACAAATGTGAACGGCATCAATCATCAATGGCTGACGCATCGTATGAAATGGATGGATCGTTTCATGGGTTTAGGCTGTGAAGACTCAAATTTTGTTGGATTCTGTGCAATAATTGGGAAATGTATCTTCCGGTCAGCTTTAAACTTAGTGCTGATGTGTTTTCCTGAAGGGAAACAAACTCTTGATGTTTCGATATGTAAGTTATATGCCAGTATTAACAATCTGATTGGTTTTTGTGAAGTGAAATAATTCTCACTCTTCTGACCAGAAGTAAGTCAGTGTTAGTCTTTTATAGGTTAAATTAACTTAAGTGTTCTTTTAATTGCCTATAACATATGTGTGCCCTTAACACCATTGTTAAACATTTGTATGTTATGTACACTAGGCTTCCATAAAACTCACGTTATTAAAGCTGGTCAATCTCAGATAAAAGTTTGGATTGATTTTAGACTCTGCGTAGGTTCCAGTTTGCTCTTTTTTGGTGATTAAACCTTCCATGCTGACAGTTTGTTAATGCAACTTCTGAGCGGCTTCAAGATAAATGTGTTTTTGTATTTTAGGATATTGTTCTCTGAAAAAGTTTAAATTATATTTGGGCTGTGTATGTCCAAATATACCACTTTTATTAAATAAATTTGAATATTAGTTTCCATGTGACATGTGAATGTCTCTTCTGATTCCCTTCAATCTTCAATGCTAATACTTAATTGCATTACCAACTTATGGCGCACTCTGCACTATTCCAGTCGTGTGCAATGAGGTACAGCGAACTGGGGTTATGGAGTACAGGAATACTTTCCTAGGATCACACAGCGATCGGAATACATGTAGTTTACACACACGAAGGGAAAGTTTCTTGGTTTTAAGTGGATTAAAAATTATTTCCAGGTTTTAATTAAGAGTTTTCATGTTTAATTGTTTTAATGTTTAAATTATAGTGTTTGAAGTTGCTAATTGGATATTGGTTAATATTGGAATTTTCAGGCGTCAATTTTGATTACAAGTGACAATCCTAGTGGTAGAGGATAAATGTGGAATTTCCAGGTGTGAATATTTTATACAAATGAGTGTGCTGAGCTGAGTCACTCGCAGTGGCGGAATTACGGATGCTTTCTGCCTCGGGGTAGGTACTAAACTTTGTGAGGGGTGCCTGCCACTGTTCCCACAGGTGCTCACCTCGTAACCAACATCTCTCACGACATTAACAAGTTGGCATCAGTGGTGCAAATTGGTAATATTAAAAGCTAAATGTGTTTCAAACGCTGAATAACCGAGCGGTTCTGGCGCTCGGTAAGTAAAAATGTTCAGGTTCAAACCACGGAACGGGCAGGGTTTGAACCCATGGCGAGTGAGTTATAGAACTCAGGTGATAGTGAATTACACATGTGTAACATCTGGGTATCCTTATTTTGTAGACGTTCGGACATCCAGTGGCTTTATCAATACAATATTGGGACACAGACGGAAGACTGTACAAGAGGAGGTAATCAGTTCCTGAACCTTGTAGAATTCTGCGAGGCTAGGGGACTGATTACTACCTCTTCTACAGTTTTCCGTGTATGTTCCTATATTGTATTATATATACTGATAAAACCACTGGTTGGTATAACGTCTACAAAGATGTCCAGTTATTGCACATGTCTTAATTCATCATCCTGTCATTGATAGACTATCGGTATTTTATACCTTTGATATACCAGGTGATAATATTGATTAGATTTTGTCACCAAAGTGGTTAGTTTATTATGCACCCCACATCCATCCTGTGGACGGTAGCGCAAGAACATAATGGATGAACAAAAGGCCTAGAACTAGACCCCAAAAGGGTATATCGAGATTTATATATGCAATTATCTTGTCTGTTACAAACAGATTTCAAACTTTTGTTTAATGGAACTAGATTCCAAAAAGGTAATATTGTTTAAAGATTGATATCCTATCTAGTATTGATTAAAAGTGAATATCCTATCTAGTATTGATTAAAAGTGAATATCCTATCTAGTATTGATTAAAAGTGAATATCCTATCTAGTATTGATTAAAAGTGAATATCCTATCTAGTATTGATTAAAAGTGAATATCCTATCTAGTATTGATTAAAAGTGAATATCCTATCTAGTATTGATTAAAAGTGAATATCCTATCTAGTATTGATTAAAAGTGAATATCCTATCTAGTATTGATTAAAAGTGAATATCCTATCTAGTATTGATTAAAAGTGAATATCCTATCTAGTATTGATTAAAAGTGGATATCCTATCTAGTATTGATTAAAAGTGGATATCCTATCTAGTATTGATTAAAAGTGGATATCCTAACTGGTGAGTGCATTTAGAAGAATGGAACTTGCATATACATCCTCGAGACTTGCAGGCGAATACGTATCACTTTCTAAAAACAAATTCTTGTATTTCTTAAGGCATTGTCATGTGTAGTGTGAGGGCGAGTGGTCAGACTCTCCACACACAGCTCGACAATCACTACTGTGTGGTAAGCTCTAGACAATGGAGAGGGTGTTGGGCAATGCACAGGATTTTTTAGTGCTGATAGAGAACACCCACAAAGCGATAGTTCCCTTTGTCGAGTTTTGCACCAGACAGGAAGGTGGAATGGGGGTGAGGGAGACAAGAGACGCGTGGAAGGTCGTTCTGATGGGTCTGTTTAATGATTGGTAAGGGGTCATAGTAGGTCGGTTAATATGGTAGTGGTGAGGAGGCCACAGATTGCATACGTGCTGCTTATGGGATCACCAACTGCCGCTGTGTAGTAGAGCACAGCTCGTGGTGTCCCATTTTCTATTTTAATTGATCAAAATCATGTTTATACTTTGCAAAACCTATCAATAATTGTTATACCTTTAGCCGCTCTGCTGAAGTTCAATGTGTATAGACTGCTTTTTATGTTTGCCAGCAGTTCTTCTTGATTCACTGGTACTCTCCCGGTCCGGGCCTTTTCCAAGTGGTGGCCCGGCCTTGGCTACCTTTCTCGGGAGTATCTCAGACTAATGTCTGCCACGGGAGGAGGTACAAGTACCTCCTCATCGCTGGGACCAACTGTCCCCGGGCCTAGCCACATTCCCCGCCCTCACGGGGCTCGTAGGGAGAAGCTAGGCCTCTCTGGTCTGCCATCTTCCCCGCCCCAGGGGGGCTAATGGGAATGGCAGTTTTGTAAGCTGCAGGTGTAGCAAGCTCTGGCTCGGGCACCTACCCTACCGTAGAAGGGCTGCTGCTGAAAGCTGTAACATCATCAGTTTTACTTTTAATCTTACATAACAGCACTTATAAAGTAGTAGTATTTATATATAATTTGCATTTTACAGTATTTTATGTCATCAGTTATGTTAAACAACAGCTATTATGCAAAACTTCTAGTAACTAGCACCACTGCTACCACTATTTCCATTCACCAACATCCTCAGTAATGATAATATAATGTGATCATTAAAATTGCTGACCTAATTAAATATGCAACTATACTTGTGATACTAATATCGGTATAATTGCTGTTGTTTTCTAATTAAAAATCCCCACAATAACAGCAGCAATGCAACACAACACTAACGATAGACGATTGCACTTGCTATATTATTGAGCCTCAGACGAGAGGAGTGAAAACTTTAACAGCTGCTAAAGTTCCGTTACTTTGACCATCTTTGACAGCTGCTAATATTCTATTACTCTACCCACCTTCAACAGCTGCTAAAGCTCCATTGCTCCAACCATCTTTTAAGTATCAAGAACTTTATGACGTTCGGTCCATCCTGGATCATTGTCAGATCACAGCTGGGACTTTATGAATCAAATAGACTTGTGACTTGACAGTGGTCAGAGGGACCGAAACGTCTTCATTAGGTTCCTCCCTAAGTGCGGATTTTTGGTGAACTGTTAAAGCCACGGTAATGTGATTATTATTATTATGATGATGATGATGTCAACACCATCTCTAAAACGGGCAGTTTTGTCATTTCGGAAATTCTTGCTAAGTAAATAATACCCAAGCAAAACACCCAACCTAGGTTAGGTTAGGTAAAATTGGTCAGGAAACAGGACAATTATTTCCTGACTCGGGTTTTGGTTATATGGTGACCCACCACTGGAGATTTTGGTCATGTGACCGACGCCTTCCGCTGGCTTACCAGTGCACCCCTTTAAAAATTAAGGTTGATTGATACTTGGAGTAGTGAGAATCCCATTACCTTGCTCCGACCTTCAGCCTGTGCACCACCCGACCTGTGACTCACTGTATACAGTATAAACCATACCACGGGTGGGGTTCGAACCCGCGGTCATTACGATTTCGTGAGTCATTGTATACAGTATGCTCTGCGTTTTCTTTTCTCTGTATAGGATTAAGCCACTGGATAACGAAAATTTTCCTTAACAAAATGACTATTACAACACGTCTTTTTTACACGTGTTAATCACTATTTGTAACCTCAAACAACGTCAAAACGTCAGGAGAGGATGGGGAAGGTGGAATAAGATTAACGTTTAATTACTGAAAGGTGATCCACCATGAAAGCAGTGCAGCACGACGTAAAATTTAAAAATCATTTTCATCACAATATTGAACTTCAATAAATGTTAGTGTAAAATTCCTTACAAAGCGTAAGTGTACGTAGACAAAATAATTTTTTTTTTTTTATATCTTTAGAGTGAAACGAAGAATTTTAATAGCACAGGTAGAGTAAACCTGAACCTCGTGGGATCCTGCCTCTCCCTTGGCTGGTCATCATCTCCGCTTTTCGCCCAAAAAAAACCCGCATTTAGGAGAGAACTTGACTTGGTCCAGGATGGACAGAAACATCGTCATAAGGTTCTTTTCTAAAGGTGTCGGACCGTAACGTGGTCATTAGGTTCCTTTCCAAAGGTCAAAGTCGGACTGTAACGTGGTCATAAGGTTCATGCTCCTATGTGCAGGTTATTTGTATATTGTTCCTCCCTAAGCGAGTTTTTTCCCCGTTAATTGTTCCAGCAACGGTATTGTAACTATTCCTTAGTCTCGAACTACTGATCCACAACCACATTCTTTTCCTTGTACCTTTTTTTATTAACTTTAGCTCAAGCGTGGTTGAAAATTCCTTGGAAGAGAATTGATGCAAAACAGATTTATTTATTTGAATATGTTTATTTTTACAGTTTAATTTGCAGGCTTTCAGCTGTTTTTTACGTCAGTTTATTTTAACGCCGTCCTGTTTAAGATATACAGGAGAACCATCACCCAGGATGCAACTCTTAGCAGTCGATTAACACCCAAGAACCGATTTACTGCTAAGTGAACAAAGATTTCAATATTGTTAATGTTTTTGTGCAAAAAAAAAATGTAAAATTGAAGTAGTTACTTTTTTTTTTTTTTTTTAGGTGTAGAACTTTTTGATACAGCTAGGCACAAAAATAGGTATACATAACAGTTGTAGTTCAGTACATGCATGAAAATTAGGCGAGTTATTATATATATATATATAAAATAGAGGGAGATTTTGTCATTAATTATTTTAGACATTGACATTGTACATTTAACATGTTTTGATATATTTTTTTATTTAGATGATGCGGCATATCATGTTTTTTTTAATGAAATATTTATTCAAGCATATCTTTCGCATTGGTAGTAAGAATGGTGGGGAAGGGAGGTGGCATCCGTGATGGAGTAGTAGAGTACAAATACAAAGTAGCACATCCCTTGTTCATCTCAGTGAAATGGGGTGATTAAGATGGCTACGAGAAGGATGATGTTGATGGGGAAGAATAGGGTAGTGCAAATATTAATTAACAGAACCCTTATTTATTACTATGAAGTGTCAAGACTTGTGTATAAAGTCACAAAATCAGTAGGCTACAAAATGTCATTGCATACTAATATTTGACTATAATCTTTTCATGTTCAACTTTATGGAAATTTAAATGTTAGTAAACGTCAAATACGTGGATATAGCCCGACTTACTCTAGAACATTGTCTTAGATTTATTGAAACTCCCAACCTTTTTGATAGAGAATATCACACACGCCCTGCAAGATATGGCATATCCTTTTATTGTTAATGATAAGTTACATGAAATCTTAAAATTTTGTCCATATTTTGCAATATTTAGATCAGTAACCTATACGACGATTTCTTTTGTTCATATAATGGCTCAGATAGACGCCTAATAAATAACTTTTGTCACCTAAATGTCCTTTTGGTGGTGACGATTGTCGTGGCGGCGGAAATATCATTGTAGTGGTGAGGGATGTTATGGTGACAGTGTTGAGGGTGTTGGTGGCAGTGTTGAGGGTGTTGGTGGCAGTGTTGAGGGTGTTGGTGGCAGTGTTGAGGGTGTTGGTGGCAGTGTTGAGGGGTGTTGGTGGCAGTGTTGAGGGTGTTGGTGGCAGTGTTGAGGGTGTTGGTGGCAGTGTTGAGGGTGTTGGTGGCAGTGTTGAGGGTGTTGGTGGCAGTGTTGAGGGTGTTGGTGGCAGTGTTGAGGGTGTTGGTGGCAGTGTTGAGGGTGTTGGTGGCAGTGTTGAGGGTGTTGGTGGCAGTGTTGAGGGTGTTGGTGGCAGTGTTGAGGGTGTGGTAGCAGAGGCCAGAGAAGCAGCTACCATCTGTCGTCGTACTGTACAGTTACTCTCACCTCTGCCTAACCTCTGAGCATAAAGAACACGGGTAAGCCAGCGGCCACTGCATCCAAAGGGCCGGGCTCCGGGAGTCGAAAAACCATGGAAACCCGTCAAAAGCAAATAAAAGGTCCTCCATAGGGCCTATGGCTACCCTACTTTCACGTGTCTTGTCACTTCCACTTTGATGTGTCACTGCCATGGTGCCTGTACAGGTCGCATTTTCTTAGTCAAATATTTTATTATTTTTACTACTACTACTACTACTGTTTGCCAAGATAAATTATGACCCACTTAAATGGCGCCATGAGCTTTATCATACCTCTTCTTAAAGCTATGAATGGATCCTGCCTCCACTACATCACTTCCCAGACTATTCCACTTCCCGACCACTCTGGGACTGAAGAAATACTTCCTAACAACCCTGTACTGGGGATTTTCACAACACAATCTCTAAAATAATATTCCATCCACACTCTGGGGAGAACTCATGACAAATTGCAACTTACAGAAGTTCATGTATCCTGGATACTTGGTGGGGGACTTTAGGAACACTGGGGTTACAAACAACGTCCCTCATTCGATGCCCACCGTCTCAACTTCCCCCGACTAGCTCCGGGACCCTGGATTAGGAACATGATTCCTGTATATTATGAAAATTTACTTTAGCAAAATTAGTGGACTGTATAATTAAGAATTTAAATGGACTCGACTTTTTGAAGTATGTTGGTATATCCTAACGCCTCCCTCAGTAAGATTATTTAGAAAACTGGCCAATATCAAGTAACCTTACCTGTTCTGTGGGTTTGTAATATACACTGGGAGGCAAACTTAAATTATTGAAGAGTACACGCGGTAATAGACAATATGGCGAGTAATTCACTGCTCCATTTTTCTGTTATCAAATCACTAGGTTCATCCATTTCGTTCTCTAGCTGGACATTTACAGATGTCTGTTAAGAACATAAGAAAGAAGGAACACTGCAGCAGGAATACTGACCCATGCGAGGCAAGTCCAATTCTCCCATCGGTTTAAGCCAATACCTTAACCTACTGAGGTCAGGTCACCTAGTCAGTCAGGTCAGGTGTTGTAAAAGTCAACTAAAATGCCGGGAGCAACGGGCTAGTAACCCCTTTTCCCGTAAAGCTTACTGAATATTAAGATGTATATCCCATGCCGAATAGGTAAAATTGGTCAATTAGCAAGAACTTATTTAAAATTAAGTCCTAAAATTTTCTCTTATACGTTTAAAGATACATTTTTCATTTATGTTAATGTAAAAATTAATAATTTTGTACCAAAACAACCTTTGAAAACTTACCTAACAAGTGCAATTTAATTTAGCCTAATCCAACTAAATATATTTTAGATAAGTTCACAGTAATTTAATAATAAATAAACACAATGAAATATATTTTTTCGTTAGGTTCAGAATGATTTTTGCGAAATTGTTTCATACACAAATTTTCGTTTGCCTTATTCAGCAAGAAGAACGTTGCTATTTAAACCAAAATCGCAAGTTTTACCTATTCGACACGACATATATAATATTATCATACAAGTCTTTTCTAATTCATATTTAGTATATCGCAGATACATACAGGGAATATATGCACAATGTTATATATACAGAGAATAGTCATATATATCTAGGTGGTGGTTGAATGATTCACATTAGTGCTGAACAGCACAAAACATGATGTTTAGCAACTTTTAGGAAAATCGGATACATCGGCAGTGTGCTGTTACCTTATTATACATGATAGATACTACGTGGGAAAAAACTAACTATAATTCCACGTTACATTCAATCACCCAGAATGGGGGGTTAATACTACTTAGTGTAGATGAATGGGTCAGAGAACCGACGAGTTGGTAAATTACACATATGCAACACGTTTCGCCACACAGTGGCTTCATCAGTCCATACAAAGGAGAATCGTGAAGAACAAGAGGAGTTTGAGGTGGTCAGTCCCTCAGCCTTGAGTCGATGTTGTCAGTCCATCAATCTTGAATAGAATACAGCATATCTGCGAAGAGGTAGCTTATATACTGTAGGCAGGAGAGGTGCAGCAGTCGTAGGAGGTGTCACATTTGACCAATGTGGAAGTAGGTCGTGCCCAAGGGTTAGGCAAGCGAAGAATTCTCTGAATTAAGATACCAAGATGTTGCTGTGTCAGTCCCTCAAGGTTGAGGGACTGACCACCTCAAACTACTCCTGTTCTTCACGAGTCTCCTTTGTATGGACTGATGAAGCCACTATGTGGCGAAACGTTTCCTCAATAAAGATACCCAAGTGTTGCATGTGTCTGATTTACCAATACTACTTAGTGTTGAAATCTGTCAGGCCGAGCTGGGAGGCTCCGGTGGTGTCAGGCCGAGCTGGGAGGCTCCGGTGGTGTCAGGCCGAGCTGGGAGGCTCCGGTGGTGTCAGGCCGAGCTGGGAGGCTCCGGTGGTGTCAGGCCGAGCTGGGAGGCTCCGGTGGTGTCAGGCCGAGCTGGGAGGCTCCGGTGGTGTCAGGCCGAGCTGGGAGGCTCCGGTGGTGTCAGGCCGAGCTGGGAGGCTCCGGTGGTGTCAGGCCGAGCTGGGAGGCTCCGGTGGTGTCAGGCCGAGCTGGGAGGCTCCGTGGTGTCAGGCCTGAGCTGGCTCCGGTGTCAGGCCGAGCTGGGAGGCTCCGGTGGTGTCAGGCCGAGCTGGGAGGCTCGGGGTGTCAGGCCGAGCTGGGAGGCTCCGGGGTGTCAGGCCGAGCTGGGAGGCTCCGGTGGTGTCAGGCCGAGCTGGGAGGCTCCGGTGGTGTCAGGCCGAGCTGGGAGGCTCCGGTGGTGTCAGGCCGAGCTGGGAGGCTCCGGTGGTGTCAGGCCGAGCTGGGAGGCTCCGGTAGAGCAATGATAATATAATCGGGGATTTCATTCAAGGTTCAGGAGCTTCAAAAGTTTTGTTCGAGCAGAGCTGGAGTTACTATTTCTTTGGGAATTACCATCTCTCAATAATAATTTTAGCTTTCATTTTACCCAGTCCATTTAAGTGAATTGTTCCTTTATAATTTTTTGTAGTGGATGATAAGTACTGTGAAGGAAGAGGGAATTCACTGATAGTTGTATTGACATTAACATCAAATCATGTTTTAAGTGCAGGAGCATTATAGGTTTGTTAGCTATGTGTCGGTTTGTTTGTGTAGTAGTGTGTGTTCAAAACTATACATAGTATGAAACCGATTATCATATATATTTGCTCTTATAGTTTACCCTTTCTTTAGAACACATGGAATGTGTGCTATCATGATCATGTCTGAATGAAATCCATAGCCTAAAGTCCTACCACCTTTGTTTCATGCAGTATGGCTGGTGAGGGGCTCTTGATCTAAGGAATTGGATATGTGCTCCAGTTCCCTGAATTAAACCTGAATGCCTTCCACATCCCCCCACAGGCACTGTATAATCCTATGGGTTTAGTGCTTCACCCTTGATTATATTATTATTGCTTCATGCAGTATGTTACTTTTTGTTTTTGGCATTGCAGGCTGAAAAGGCGAAGAAGGAGGCAGAAGCTGCTTTTGAGGAGTGTAGTGATGCTGCCAGACAGGAAGTAAGTTAGACATTTCCAATTTGTGTGTGACAGTCTGCACAGCAGCTTTTTGTTGAGTTATTAATAGTTGTAAGTGATTAGGTGTAGTAGATGTAGATCCTCAGCACAAATACCATAGGTTAGGTAAGAGTAGATTAGAGAGTGGTACAATGTAAGTACGTAGTATTGTTTGAGGTACACAGTAACGTATCTTGAAGAGGGTGCCTACTGTTGTGGAGACCTTGGCTGTGTTGGATGTGGGTATTAAATTTCAAGTTGCAGTTAAGGTGTAGACCTAAGAATTTGCCCCAGGGTCTTGCAATGGGAGAACAATCAATCATTGTGTTTAGTTGGAAAGACTGTTGTTAATGTGGATAAGAGAGAAGCTGATGAAGAGAGATGAAGTGCCTGTAAGTTGTATATGTGAGCATGCATGTCCAAGATACAGTAAAAGATGTACTTTTGTGGTTTTGGAATGAATTATCATAAAACCCTGTACTTCGGAGTTTGACTTAAGATAGTTTGAAGGTATGATATGTCTTCTGGAATGGATTATATGATGAGATAGTACGTATATGCATCTAATAATATATGGGAGTTGAAAGGAAAGCTGGGAAAAGAACAGGGACAGGACAGAATTGGATGTAAACAGCAGGTTTCAGGGTATATTGTTGTCAAGATTACATTAAAGTAAGCAGGTGCTTTTTAACAGTAGATTTGAAGTGGTTGGCAGACAGAGAACCTTTAGAATCTTCAGGCATAGAGTTCCAGATTTTAGGACCTTTTATGAGTGGGACACAGTGAATATCAGAGATTTTTGTCATGTGTTACACCTATGAGTTCTGTTGCGGCTATCAAAGAAGAGTTTCAGAGCAGTTTTATATTAGAATTGATTGTCCTGTACGTATATATAGTATGCACAGTAGTATGAGTGAATATTATGTGTATTGAGTAAGTTTAAATTTTTGAAAAGTGGAGGAGTGTGTTGTCTGGCAATATTGGGTAATCATTTATATCCTCAAGCACAGATACCATAGGTGAGGTAAGGATAGATTAGAGTAGTAGTAGTACAAAGAAAGTAGTGCTGGTGGTTGAGGTACTGTGTTATCTGAGAATGAATTATACAATTATGTAATACTATGGTGCTTGGGAAAGTGGTGGAGATATTATAATAAACAATGTTTTAAATATTTTTTAATATAGCTTAATTACAAAATCTTATTGTAATTTGTATCATCAATTTTTCAGATCAAACACTTTCAGCGACAACGTGTGACAGAAATGCAAGGGAGTGTGGAACGCTATGCTGCCTATCAACTAACCTCTGCTAGAGCTACACTCAGTATACTCTCACAAGCAATCAGTCAAATCAAAGCTATTAACTTATAGGTTATGAAGCAGCTAAACTTTCTGTCCAGGTCATTTTTAACCAAGCTCATGATGTCATTTCCATGTTAGAGAAACATGCAGATATTCCTCACAAATTGCAATTGCAGATTTTTTTATATCTTATTCTCGTAATTATAGAGATGTTATTAAGGTTGATTTGTCAATCTTTGGTCATTTTCACTTTGAATAGTTGAAAACCAAAGTTAGTCAGATAAGTTATGTATTGATCTCTTATTTTGTTGCATTCTTATTTTTTCTTAGAATTTCACCTATGATTTGTAATAATCTCAGTATTTACCAGTGCTTTCACTGCTCTCAAATTGACCTTATAATTAAAGTAATGCAACCAGTCACAAGGGTATAGATAATGGTTGTATGCTGTATGATTGCTCTTTTGGTACTCCTTTCTGCATTTGTGAGGAACAACAACCGTCCAACACCTTCATGAAGGGAAGATTGAGAGATATCAGAGGTTGGGACAGAATGGAACTTTAATCTGCTTCAGACTTGAAACACTAGTATTTTGTGTGGTATATAATGTACAATATGGAATGTTTGTATAAAATGTGTCATGTCTTTGAGATTACAAAAGAGTGGATAGAACTAGGAAACTGTATCAGCCATATTATTTATGTAATGTTGTATATTATATAAATTTCGTTTTGCAGTACATATGAAATAAACATTCAGCCATCGACAGGTTTTATTCAGGAAGTATAAGCAACTACTATTTTTGTATGCTCGATTTCACCTATGTGAATTTTCTGATTTCCTTTGTTATTGTGTTAAATTTTGCACTAATGTTTTCATGATATTCATTTCTGAATGGGTCATAGATTGCCAGTAGAAATTACCCTTTAAGTCTGAAAGTAAAATTTACCATTACAAATAGTATTTTAGTTGTTTAAGTACTGATATGTTAATTTAATGTGACCTCAGGTATGCTCCAATACATTCTCTTAATTGCTATAATCACAGCTATCAAGAGGAATTTAAAAATACTAACAATCACTAATGAAAAGGGGTTATAAATTCTTGTTTTTTAACATTTTTGTTTGTAAAGTACTATATAATTTTTTTTTTTTAAGAAACAAGTTTTGTTCAATGTTTTTTTGATGGAAATTGCGTGCAACAAATTTTGTCCTGTGGATGAAGAAATTTATAGTCATCACAGTACAGTATTTATCTTATAATATACTGTAGTGCTACATACAGTATTATTTGGAAATTTGCAATTAGTTGTCGATTTCACACAACTAGATTTAAAAAAATGGTGTTACAAAAAATTATTTGATTATTCATTAACTAAATTTCATAGCTTTTCAAAAGCTTTATTAAGTTACATAGGCCCTCCAGAAATTTACTCTTCTCGTATAGTTATCAGTAGAATGACCATACTAATGAAGTTATCACATACAGTATATTTCTTAAGACTTCTTTGGGTCACCCTACATTAGATATAAATATCAAAATTTCTTTAAATCTAAGGTTGCAAAGTACTGGATATTTAATCCAAGCCATGCCACAACTGTATGGCCTTAAAATTAAGATTTAAAAGACTTTCCTGCAAAATATTTCAAAAGTTATTTATTAAATGCATTGCTTGTGTATAATGCTAAAGCCCTGTTATTTCAAATTTTTTATCAGTATTGGAAAAGTTAGCTTTCTTTATTAATTTTGTATTCAGTATCTTGATTTTTCATTATTAGTACAATTTATAAGTCCAGTATTTATAACCTTATTATATTTCAGTCCATCTTCACACATCTTTAGAATTCTTAATCATGTCAGTGGCTGAGTTCCAGTACCAAAGGTATATGTATAATGTGATTTAACTTAAAACGTTATGTGGTATAAAATGTCTTTACTCTGTATCTTGTATAGTTTTTCTTAAAACAGTACTTGAGAGTGGCAACAGCATGGTGGCTGAAGCTTCCCATAATCTCAGCCTCCTCAAAACTCCCCAAATATAAATAATAATAATAATATCACAGCTTCCCCCTTCCAACCAGATTGATAGTTGATTTAAAGGAGATAATTTATTCAGTAAAAAAAAATTGTTGTGGCAAGATACTGTTTGGGATGCAGAAAAATGTTTTATTAGTATAGTATAACAAATTGCTCTTGTTTGGTGTTAGATGACAGAATAGGAAAGTCACATTCTGCCTCTCCAAGTCTCTTGTGGGTTATGAATACTGGTACGTACTGTATATAATAAAATGGATTCAGAGTGCAAACTTTAAATACGAAACTAGTCAGGAAAGCCTATCACATGAAATGACATTTATTAAACTAAAGTGCCAAAAAGAGTCGAATCATAGATAGGCGTGTTCATGATTAGTCACAACTTCATAGATGATTTTGGCCAAATAATTTATTTTTTTTGCAAGTCTATACTGTATATATATTTTATTCTCTCTAGCTTTCACTGCTTACCAAATAATTTATCCTCATGTAGAATAAAAGTTAGACTATACTGTGACTGGAATAATTCACAATTAACATAAATTTGCGAGATGAGACCTTAAATGACATTTCAGTCTATCCTAGATGATTATGAACTCATGATTTTATAATGTTCCAAGATGAACTAGAACATTGTCTTGATTTTCATATCCAAATTGAGATAGTTTTGAATTTATCCAGGTGATTGCTCTGGCTAAACACTCAGGTTGCTGCTTGGAAATGTAAAGTCTTTCTAAAGATGTGAAACATGTACATACAGTACATATTAGTTTAGATTTTCTGTAAAAGCAACAGTTAGATGACATTTTGCTTGTACAGCAAGCTTTTCCAAGTCTGATAATTCATAACTGGTGGCAGCACAGTTGATAGACAGAAGAGAGGAACATAGGTGTTAACTCAAGAAAATATGAAAATAGAGAAACTGCAGTAGGTCTACTAGCCCATGCTAGGTAAGTTCTGAGTCTTGCTGGCACATTAAGTATAGATATTCTTTGTAGTAGTAATGGTTTGTAGTTCTTGATGGTATACCTGCTTTAATATCTATATTGCTCAAGGTAGGATTGCTGGTGTTTTCTGTCTCATAAACATACAAGATTCCAGGTATGTCTTGCTACTTCTATTTACACTTAGGTCACACTACACATGCATGTACAAGCATATAGTGGTACCGGTTTCGATGGTCCCCAAACTCACCCTTTTATGTAAGTTTATTTTTAAATGCTTTGTAAGTGTAATTTTGGGGTCTAAAAGGACTAGTCTATTTTACAACTTTTCTTAAGGAGATAAATTCGTTTGGTAATGGCACTTGAACAGCATTCTGGAATGAAAAAATATCGTAAACCGGGGTACCACTGTACATATACACACCCTCTGGGTTTTCTTCTACTTTCTTCTTGTTTATTTCCTCTTATCTCCATGGGGAAGTAGAACAGAATTCTTTCTCTGTAAGCCATGCATGTCATAAGAGGCGACTAACATGCTGGGAGCAAGGGGCTAGTAACCCCTTCTCCTGTATACATTACTAAAGTTAAAAAGAGAAACTTTTTTTTTTCGTTTTAGGTCGCCCTGCCTCGGTAGGATATGGCTGGCTTGATGGAAAAAAATTGCTCAAGGTTTGGCCGATTGGAAGCTGCCTTGGTTCTGTTACTGTGTTATATGTTATGAGGAGAACAGTTTCATGGCATTTCCTTCCCTTTTATTAAGAGTTTTGAATTTCAGTATCTCATTAAATGACTATGTGCATTTATATGGTGGACACAAACATATTGTTCCTGTTATCTTTCTGGGCTGCATATTTGTGCTCATTGATATGTTTACCTTAAGTTTCTGGTGGTGTCTCTCATGTAAATTTTGTCACATTCACTGCGTGAAATTTCATACACACCAGCTTCTGTGTATTTTGTTTTTCCACCTAGTGATGTCACAGACATTAGACGAGGTTATGACAGCCATTTTGTCACTGGCTGGTTCAGAATGTTGAGGCTACATCACATGTAGGTGAAAATTGCAATGTCTTTTTGTATGGTACTACAAATTAGAAGGAAGAATGTTGGGCACTGCAATTTTGCATGTAACTTTTTTTCATACTTTTATTTTAGGACACATTGGCAATAAATTTTATATGAATGTAAAAAAGACCTGATTAATACACCTCATTTTGTCATCTGAGTGGTTTAAAATTGAATCACTGATGGAACTGAGAAGTTTAGATAGATATGTAGCAAGAACGCCTACCAGATAAAATGGACTTTAATGGAATATTTAACTTACGTGCATTAACGTCTTTCCTTATTCTGATTGTTTATAATCTGTCTTACTTTAACCCTTTCAGGGACCGTGCCGTAGTTCTACGGCTTTGAGTTGAGGGTCCAAACCGTAGTGCTACGCCATGAGCTCAGCTCACTCAGATAAGCTGTGAGTGGTAAATTTGGGCCTAGATATGAGAGAATGCATCTATGTGGTAAGTGTGCACCACATAAAACAAATCCTGCAGCACACAGTGCATAATGAGAGAAAAAAACTGAGACTGTAATTTTCAATTAAAACAGTGACTTTGCAGTGTTTATCATATGTTTTTTATTGTTGTATTTGCGATTTCTTGGTCTCATTTGATAGAATGGAAGATATATTACAGAAGTTGAGATGATTTTGATTGGTTCTAGTACTGGAAATAGCTTGAAACTGAGCTCAAAGTAGAGGAATTGTTAATTTTTGCGACGTTCAAGAGTAAACAAATGACCTCACACGTCTAATACGCGCCAGCTGGTGGGTCTAATATACGTTCATAAATGTGGTGATATTATTTATACAATTATTACAATATTGCATAACAGTAAATCTTCCATTTTTTGGTTTGAATAAAACTTCATTATGTGAATAAAAAATAAAAATGGAATTCATTTGTGAAGCCTGAAAATGTAACTAATGAACAGGAAACGTTAGTTTAGTGCCAGGAATGTCTGCATTGTTTATTCTGGACCCTATTTTAAACTTTGCGTTAAATTGGCCAAATTACCAACTTCCGATCACTATTTTGTAGTTGAAACAGTTGACTGGGCAATATATTGTGCTCAATCGATAGAATAGAGGTAATACTAGCGAAATAGCTAAGAATTTGAGTCGACTGGAATAATGTAATTGGTCTAAAATGGGAGTCAGTCGGCAAAATCGCCGATGCGTAAATATCGCTGACACATCAAAATTCGCGAGAGCATAATTTTGTCAATTTTCCATCAAATTTAGTACTTTTTGTTTTATTACCTTCAGAAAAAGTTTCTCAACCATTTCATAAGAAAAATAATTTTTTTTTTTTTTAAACTCTCGGACCCTGGCACACACTTTGAAATTTGGCCTCTGGACCCTGAAAGGGTTAAATAGGAAGTTTGACGTCAATTTTGTAAATCTTTTTGTGAGATGGAGGAGTATACGTATAACATCATTACTAAGATCTAATATTTTGGTATTGTAATCAGTTAGTGTCAGAATGCTATGCAACAACTTTCATCCTGACATCAAATATAACCACACAGATCTGAGGTGGCTTCCAGCTGGCAAAACTTTGGCAATACAGAGATTAAACCAAGTAAACCATTAAATACTACTACTACTACTAATGCTGCTACTACTGATGCTGCTGCTACTAATGCTGCTACTACTAATGCTGCTGCTGCTTATTCTTATGACTATTACAGTGGAACCCCGACTAACGTAATTAATCCGTTCCAGGAGCTATTACTTAACACAAAAGATACGTAATTCGAAACCTTATTTCCCATAAGAAATAATGTAAATACAATTAATCCGTTCCACCCAAAAATATTCACATACTAAATAATAAAAAAACAGATTAATAAATAACATTTACTTACCTTTATTGAAGAGAGTTGCAGGCATCTGGAAGATAGGGAGGATGACAGGGGCAGGGTGTTAGTGGTTGGAAGGGGAATCCCCCTCCAAAATGACTTCAGGTAACAAGTCCTTATCTTGGGTTACTTCCCTTCTTTTTCTTTTAATGCCACTAGGACCAGCTTGAGAGTCACTGGATCCCTGCCTTGTGAAATAACTGTCCACAGTCCTCTGTTTTTGGCAACTCTTTAATATTTTCCTGAAGTGCAACATGGCTCTGTCACTGAAGTGGTTGCACAGATGGCTCATTTCAGCTTGCTCAGGGTGGTGTTTTTTGACAAATGTCTGCAACCTACTCCACATAGAACACATTTCCTTAATCTCTGAAGAAGGCACCTCCTTCACTCTCTCCCTCCTCCTGTGAAGCAATAACCTCAGCTCTGGTCTGATGCTGTTCCAGTTCCAGCTCTTGCAGCTCTTCAGTTGTTAGCTCTACCCTGTGCTCCTCCACCAACTCTTCCACATCCTCACCACTCACCTCCAACCCCAGGCTGTTCCCCAATGCCACAATATCTTCCACAGTATCTTCCACAACAGGCACAGGGTGTTCAGGGTCAGGATCAGGGTCAGCTTCAAATCCTTCAAAATCCCTCTTTTCAACACAATCCGGCCACAGTGGTCTCCAAGCAGAGTTCAAAGTCCTGGAAGTCACTCCCTCCCAAGCCTTACCTATAAGGCCTATGCAATGCACGATATTGAAGTGATCTTTCCAGAACTCTCTTAGGGTCAATGCAGTGTCTGAGGTCACATCAAAGCACTTCTGAAACACTGCTTTGGTGTACAGTTTCTTGAAGTTTGCAATGACCTGCTGGTCCATGGGCTGGATGAGAGGAGTGGTGTTAGGAGGCAAGAACTTCACTCTGATGAAATTGAAGTTGTCAGACAAACACTCTTCCAAGTTGTGAGGATGAGCAGGAGCATTGTCCAGTACCAGGAGGCAATTGAGTGGCAATTTCTTTTCCAGGAGGTATTTCTTCACACTAGGGCCAAACACTCCAGTCAACCATTCCATGAAAAAGTCCCTAGTGACCCATGCATTAGTGTTAGCCTTCCAATGCACATACAAATTATTCCTGTTAACATTGTGTTTCTTGAAGGCTCTGGGATTTTCTGCATGATACACCAGTAAAGGCTTCACTTTAAAATCACCACTGGCATTGACACACATCATAAGAGTTAACCTGTCTTTCATAGGCTTGTGTCCTGGCAGTGCCTTTTCCTCCTGAGTATTGAAGGTCCTGTTGGGCATTTTCTTCCAAAACAGGCCTGTTTCATCACAATTAAACACTTGTTGGGGGAGGAATTCTTCAGCCTCTACGAACCCCTTAAATTCGCTCACAAATTTTTCAGCTGCACGTTTGTCTGAGCTGGCTGCCTCACCATGCCTCACAACACTGTGTATGCCACTACGTTTCTTAAACCTGTCAAACCAGCCTCTGCTGGCTTTAAAATCACTCCTTAGCACTGGTTCCAGGCATTGTCTTGACACAAATTATCGCCGTGGAAATACTATCACCTGCTAATTGTTTATTGTTTATCCACACCATCAACAACTTCTCAACCTCATCCACTGTTTTCGATCTATTTTTCGTTAACATATCAACCTCTTTTGCAACATTAGCTTCCTTGATCTCATTTCTCTTTGCCAGGATAGTGCTGATAATAGATGGGGTTTTCTTGTACATCCTGGCAAGCTCACTCAGACGTACGCCACTCTCGTATTTTTCTACAATCTATTTCTTCAGTTCGATGGTGTTCCTCACTCTCTTTACCACAGTGGTGCCACTAGGAAGCTTCTTTGGACCCATGGTGACTTATTTCACAGTGACAATCACTAAACCACCAAAAAATACAACAAAAGTATTGTGAATGTTTGAAAGAGCACACTGGGTAATGTTCTCTCAATGGTAAACAATGCTAGACTGGCGTCCTGCGCGGGGCAGGCGTGGGGCAGGCTGACAGGTCTGGTACGTTACGCTACACGAGACAAATATTTTGCGAAAAAAGCTTACGTTACACAATTTTTACGTTATATGGAGCTTACGATAGTCGGGGTTCCACTGTACTACCACCTGTAATGCTTCCCTAAAATTTACTTATTTTCCTAACACCTGTCCTATGAAGTGTACTGCCTCCAAGTATAATTTATTAGATTTGAAAAAGCATGCTGCTTTTGTGTCTTCATCAAACTGCTACTTGTTGGAATACCCCTACCTTCTGTTATAAAAGGTACAGTGGACCCCGAAAATCGAACGCCTCCCAACTCGACCTATTATGTAAGTTTATTATTGTAAGTGCTTTTGTAAGTGTATTTTTGGGGGTCTGAAATGGACTAATCTAATTTACATTATTCCTTATGGGAATAAATTCGTTCGGTAACAGCACTTGAACAGCATTCTGGAACGAAGAATGTTCGATTTCTGGGGGTCCACTGTACTTCAATTGCTCTTTTGTGACAATTGACTGAAATAAATATTTTCTTAAATATTTTGTAATTAAGCATGTAAAAATATTAGTTATTTCTCAAAAGTCCAGTCAAACCATGTTATTTTAAAAATACCCTTTAACTGTGAGAAGGCATGAAATTAAAATTTCCGTGGATATCCAAATTTTGTAAGTTAATTTTCTTACAGATTGAAAGAGCCTATTTTTTCTAAATAGATCTACAAAAAGAAAACTGAAATCAAAGGAAAACCTGCAGTATTATGGTGTGTTGAAGGAGATGAAAAAAAAAAATGATCACTTCGGCAACAGTGTAACTGCACATAGCATTATTTATGCTCTTCAATTTATTTATGCCAAGGTAGGATTGTTTCAATTTTTTCAGTCTCTGACACTACGTACACTACTTTTTTAGGATAATAGATGTGTTTCAAGGTGTTTTATTACTTGACAAAAGTAGAGATGCATGGCATGTTATAGCCCCAATTACAAGATTCACTATAAATTAATTCAAATACAGTGGACCCCCGAGTTTCGTAAAAACTTCACTCCTGAAGTCTGCTCAAGTGCCATTACCGAACGAATTTACTCCCTTAAGGAAAAATTTCACGTAGGTTAGTCTATTTCAGACCCCCAAAAATACACTTCCACAAGAACTTACAAAATTATACTTACATAATTGCACGATTTCCGGGGTATTCGTTAACCGAGGGTCCACTGTAATTGTTTTTCCTATTTTTTATATTTTTTTTTTTTATCTGTATTCTAACACTATGTAGAAGAAAATCTTATTACAATTACTTCAAGTTGTGATATTCCTTAAAACATGGCACATTATTTAACTACATTTTGATTATTCTAGGTTAAATCCATGTAGTTTTTTTTTACTGTATCATGAGGTAATAAATTTGAAACAAATAAGACACCATCCTGCCAGTTCCACACCCAGCTTGCTGGCAGGGAAACTGGTGATGAGACAACAGATCCTGGTTGCATTTTTTACACATTCTACCGAGACGGTGTTGCCCATGATGTATACGTACATGAACCCACCTGGTCCTAGATTTTTGTCCCAGGTGTGAGGTAGTAAGCAGCCAAACAGTTGACCCAAGACCTAAAATGATGACAGGTTGCGTATTTGAAAACATGAAAATTATACGTACCAGTACGTCATAAACAATTTGGTCCACTGAGTACTAAGACGTCATCCACATTTAAAAACCCAATGTTTAACAAGTGTACAAATGGCAAGAGGTGTTGGGCTAAAAGATAAAGAAGCAAATACAAAGTGGGAGTTGTCACAGTTGCTTTTTGCTGATGACACTGTGCTTTTGGGAGATTCTGAAGAGAAGCTGCAGAGGTTGGTGGATGAATTTGGTAGGGTGTGTAAAAGAAGAAAATTGAAAGTGAATATAGGAAAGAGTAAGGTGATGAGGATAACAAAAGAATAGGTGACGAAAGATTGGATATCAGATTGGAGGAGAGAGTATGGAGGAGGTGAATGTATTCAGATATTTGGGAGTGGACATGTCGGCGGATGGGTCTATGAAGGATGAGGTGAATCATAGAATTGATGAGGGAAAAGGGTGAGTGGAGCACTTCGGAGTCTGTGGAGACAAAGAACCTTGTCCATGGAAGTAAAGAGGGAATGTATGAGAGTATAGTTATACCAACGCTCTTATATGGGTGTGAAGCATGGGTGATGAATGTTGCAACGAGGAGAAGGCTGGAGGCAGTGGAGATGTCATGTCTGAGGTCAATGTGTGGTGTGAATATAATGCAGATAATTCGGAGTTTGGAAATTAGGAGGAGGTGCGGATTACCAAAACGATTGTCCAGAGAGCTGAGGAGGGGTTGTTGAGATGGTTTGGACATGTAGAGAGAATGGAACGAGACAGAGTGACTTCGAGAGTGTATAAATCTGTAGTGGAGGGAAGGCGGGGTAGGGGTCGGCCTAGGAAAGGTTGGAGGGAGGGGTAAAGGAAGTTTTGTGTGCGAGGGCTTGGACTTCCAGCAAGCATGTGTGAGCGTATTTGATAGGAGTGAATGGAGGCATATGGTTTTAATACTTGACGTGCTGTTGGAGTGTGAGCAAAGTAACATTTATGAAGGGATTCAGGAAACCGGCAGGCCGGACTTGAGTTCTGGAGATGGGAAGTACAGTGCCGGCACTCTGAAGGAGGGGTGTTAATGTTGCAGTTTTATAACTGTAGTGTAAAGCACCCTTCTGGCAAGACAGTGATGGAGTGAATGATGATGAAAGTTTTTCTTTTTCGGGCCACCCTGCCTTGGTGGGAATCGGCCGATGTGTTAATAAAAAAACAAATAAAAAAAAACAAATGATATAGTAACGATTTTGGAAGCAAATATAATTTTTTGGTGAATATTGAAAGAAAGAATTTGTAATAGGTTCAACCTAACAAATTTTATCATTAACTCTTGGATTCACCGGAAGACAAGCTAATTGCAGATATAGGGTACACTGACTTTGCAAAATATTTCAACAAGGGCTACCATGGTATAATAGAACACAAAATGAGTGCAAAAGAAATAACTGGATTAAGTGGGTAAATGGATAATTAACTTCTTAACAAGTAGAGCCCAGAGAGTAATAGTAAACAGAGTGATGTCAGAGGCTGTTACAGTAAGCTTCGTTCCTCAAAGCACAGTACTTGCCCCCTCATCCGTTTCTCAATCTTACACCTGTTATAGACAAGGACAATTCATAGTACCATATCCTTTGCAGAAGATACTAGAATTTAGAAGAGTGGCATCCATTGAGGACAGTGAACCTTGAAGCAGATATAAACCAAGTCTTCTGGTGGGCCACAGACAATGTGGTATTCAATGAAGACTAATTTTAGTTCCTTCACTATGGAAGAATTGAGGAAATAAAGGCTGAAATGGAGTACAAGTCTAACTAGAATCATTCAGTAGAGCCCAAGTTCACCATGAGAGACTTGGGAGTGACAGTGTCAGAGGCAGGCACATTCAAGAATCACAACAATGTTACTGTAGCAACTGCAAGGAAAATAATAGGCTGAATAAGAAGAGATACCTATCCAATGATAATTCTTTTCAAGTCACTTGTTCTTTTTAAGTTTGAATATTGCTGCATATTAACAGGAGAGATTGCAGAGCTGGAGAACATAGAGAACCTTCACTACCCATATAAATTTAAGTCAATCATGTGAGTTACTGTGACCAATTGAAGTCTTTTTCAACTACACCTTGGAACATAGGCAAGAAAGATACATCATAATTTACACCTGGAAAATTCTGAAGGGTCTGGTCCCAAACCTGAATGTGAAATATCCTTTGAAAGGAAGAGACTTGGAAAAATACATCTAATTAAAACGGGCACAATGAGAGAGAAATCAGTAAGTGTTGAGCCCTAAACTTCAACACCCTCCCTTCTTAAGGGAAAGTACAGTCATACCTCGGTTAACGATATTAATCCGTCAGAGGATATCTTTAACCGAATCAATCTTTAACCGAATCAATTTTCCCCATAAGAAATAATGGAAATAAAATTAATCCGTCCAAGACTTCCAAAAGTAGTAAAATAAAATATTTTTAGAACTTTTTGACATTAAATAATACACAATTTAATGAACATTAAAGAAATACAGTAAATATAGTACAATAACATGTCACTTACATTTATTGAGAGTTGTTGATGTGTGGAGGACGGGAGGAGGGGAAAGGATGGAGTATAGTATGCTAGTGTTTGGAAGGGAATCCTTCCATTAACACTGCAGGTGGCAAGTTCTTTTCTGGGGTTACTGGCCTTTTCTTTTAATGCCACACTCCTGCATGAATGGTATACTCCTTGCATGCCTGCTACACTCCCTGCATGCCTGCTACACTCCCTGCATGCCTGCTACACTCCCTGCATGCCTGCTACACTCCCTGCATACCTGCTACACTCCCTGCATGAATGTTACACTCCCTGCATGCCTGCTACACTCCCTGCATGCCTCACACTCCCTGCATGCCTGCTACACTCCCTGCATGCCTGCTACACTCCCTGCATGCCTGCTACACTCCCTGCATGCCTGCTATCTCCCTCCATGAATGCTACATCCTGCAGAATGCACACCCCCCTGCATGCCTGCTACCTCCCTGCATGCCTGCTACACCTGCATGCCTGCACTCCCTGCATGCCTGCACACTCCCTGCATGCCTGTTACACTCCCTGCATGCCATTCACCCCTGCATGCCGCTACCTCCCTGCATGAATGCTACACTCCTGCATGAATGCTACACTCCCTGCATGAATGCTACACTCCCTGCATGCCTGCTACACTCCCTGCATGCCTGCTACACTCCCTGCATGCCTGCTACACTCCCTGCATGCCTGCTACACTCCCTGCATGAATGCTACACTCTTTATCACAGGGCTGGCACTAGCTTTCTTTGGACCCATGGTAGCTTATTTAGCAGTTGCAAGCACTAAAAACAGTGGAATAATGACAATATACTGGTATGAATGCATGGGTGGAGTGGGTGGTGGTCGCTCTCGCTTGTAAACAATAGCACACTGGCGCTCCCTGGAGTGCGCGCACAGCTGGGCGCCACGCGGACGCGTCCGGTACAAATATCGTTAACCGAAGCAAACATCGTTAACTGGAGTCATTTTTTTACGTCAAAAATATCGTTAACTGAATTTATCGCTATCCGACTACATCGTTAACCGAGGTATGACTGTATCAACAAACCTCTTAGCTGTCTTCAAGAGGGAATGTTATAAATTCTTCAAGTCAGTTCCTCAGCAGCTGGGCTGTGGGGCATTCATTGGACTGAGTGTAGATGGCACTGGAAGGCCTGGTCTGAGACTGGGATGTGGAGGCAGGAATCCCTGAAATTGTATCTAGTGATCTCTAGCAATGTTACCAACACTGAGTATAGTGATATCCAGTAGAATAACAATACAGTGGTACCTCGAGTTACGATATTTTTTCGTTCGAGAATGCTGTTCAAGTGCCATTACCAAACGAATTTATCCCAATAAGGAATAATGTAAAATAGACTAGTCCTTTTACACCCCCAAAAATATACTTACAAAAGCATTTAAAAAAATACTTACATAAAAGGGCGATTTTGGGGACCATTGTAACTCGAGGTACCACTGTATGTATTACCAGGTAAGGGCTTGACCTTTCAAGGAACACTTTATGAATTTAATTTGCAAATTAATTAATGTCTGTTCAAATTCAAATTCAAATTCAAATCCTTTATTTCATGTAATACAAGGTGGGGGGTACTTATAGTTATACATTAAAGTTGATATTACAAGATGGCCAATAATATGCCTAGGTATGCCTAGGCTTTTCAGGCAGTCTTATGATAGGTCTTACTCAATAGCTATACAATGGATATACAGATTGTAAGGTTAGGTTTACAAAATTTAGGTACTGGAATTTAAACATTGAGAATTTAACAATTAGTATAAAAAGTTAGCAATTAGTTTATATATTAATGGTAAAGGTGATATATTGGCATAATATAGATTCTATATTGGAGTATCTTAGGCAAACTTATGACTAGCTTAAGTATTATGGAGCAATAGTTGTTAGAACTGTGCAAATTAAGGGGAATCACAGATATCAATAAGTGTATTTTGCTGTGGTTAGTAATGTGCAAATTAAGAAGAATCACAGATATCAATAAGTGTATTTTGCTGTGGATATGTGCAAGATAAAGTAGTTTTCGTATGGTTAACTACCGGTTGGGTGCGTAAGTGAGATAAGATGTTTTAACGGTGCTTTTGAAAATGGAGGTTGTGTCTGCAGTTCTAGAGTTTTCAGGCAGGGAGTTCCAGATTTTAGCCCTTTTATGCGATTGAATTTTGTATAGATTTAGTCGGACACGGGAATGTCAAAGAGATGTTTATGTCTGGTATTATGTCTATGGGTCCTGTCACAACTGTCAAGAAAGTGTTTTAGCTCAGGGTTAAAGTTGGAATTAATGGTTCTATAAATGTAGATAGCAGAGTAGTAAGTATGGATGTTCTGGACAGTGAGTAGGTTTAGGTCTTTGAAGAGTGGGGGGGTGTGCTGCCTAGCGTTGGATTGTGTGATAATTCTTACTGCGGCTTTTGTTGGGTTATTATTGGCTTTAGGTGGGTAATTGCTGTTGATCCCCATGCACAAATGGCATATGTGAGGTAGGGATAGATGAGTGAGTAGTATAGTGTGAGTAGGGCTGATTGTGGTACATAATGCCGTATCTTAGAGAGGATCCCACAGTTTTGGACACTTTCTTTGTTATGTGTTGGATATGGTGCTGAATTTCAGGCTGCTGTCAAGGTGAAGGCCCAGGAACTTGCCCCGTTATGTCTAGCAATAGGTGTAGAGTTGATCTTAATGTTTAATTGTGGATCATCTGTTCTGTTGCCAAACATAATATAGAAGGTCTTATCAGTGTTGAGTGTAAGTTTATTGCAGTCATCCATGTTGATATTTTTATTAATTGTCGTTAACAATGGTATTAAGCGTGGCAAGGTTTGTGTGGGAGATGACATAAGTTGTATCGTCAGCAAAGAGTATTGGTTTCAAGTGTTGTGATACATTGGGAAGATCATTGATGTATAAGAGGAAGAGCAGGGGACCAAGGACACTTCCTGCGGTACGCCGGTGTCTAGTGGTAGTGTCGTGGAGGATGTGTCTTTAATAGTGACATACTGGTACCTATTAGTGAGGTAGGATTTGAGGTATGCTAGTGCATGACCTCTTATTCCATAGTGGTCAAGTTTGTGGAGTAGGATGCCGTGGTTTACTGTGTCAAAAGCTTTCCTTAAGTCAATAAAAAGTCCTAGTGGATATTCCTTATTTTCAAGTGCTGTGTAAAGCAGGTCTATCATTTTTACTATTGCATCGTTAGTGCTTTTATTTTTCCTGAAGCCAAATTGGCAGGGGTTGAGTATGCTTTGTGTAGTTATAAACGAGTATAATCTCTTGTGCACAAGTTTCTCGAATATTGCACTTAACCTCGAGATTATGTCATGTTCCTTTAAATAAAATGCAATGTACAACTTTTATACACTGGTATTTCTTCAAAAATTATCAAATTTAAATATTTGAATAGTTATGGTATATTAAGAAGTATTGGAGTATGACTTTTTCAGAATACTGTATACAGAAATCAGGCTAAGTCACAGAAATACAAAATATAGTATGCAAGTCTATATTTATTATTTAAATCACTTCCCTTGTTTCTAATTAAGGTACAGTGACCCTTAAGAATAAATGCTGTTGCAATAAAGTAGGTAAATAACTTAGCTCTTTGTCATCATTTTGTGTGCATGAACTTTAATGATAATTGATTGTTGACTTAGTCTCCTAAGTTTGTTAGTAAATTTGTGCTCGTTTTGTAAAAGTATAATAATAGAAATGAAGATTATATAAGAAATGTGACATCACTTACCCAGGGATAGTAAATGTTTCAGATTTCCTCCAAGTTATCTTATTATGGAATAATAAACAAGAGTGGCCCTTGATTATTTTGAGTTGAAATCTAATTGCTAAAGTTTATAGACAACTACTCTAGGTTAACTCGTCATCACATAAATCTTCTTAATGTCCTTAATAGTTTTGAGTAATACATTTCCATCTCCAGTGAGTTTATCATTTATTCTAGCAACTAAATAAATTGTCTCATTGTTTGACTGTTACTAGTCATTCATAATTCATTCCTTTTTTTACTGTATTTCATGTAGAATAGACTTTGTATTTCTTTATAAAAAAGGTATGAAATTTGCCAAATTAATACAGTCATTATTAATTATTGGATACAGTACAGTACAGGTTTCCCTCATTGCATGTAGCTTCACTTGTACAAATTCCCTTTTATGCGGTCACCTCATTTCAACCAATAATTAAGTCATAAGGTATAAATTCTCTTATTCATTCACCAGAGCCCAATCCCACTTGGTGCTTTAACCATGATGTTTATACATCATGGGCATAGGCAATCTAATGACCATATTTTATATGAAGTGCTATTGTTAGTTTTCGATTGAAGTGCCTTGTGCCAAGCTCTCATCCCATCCCCCCATATCCCTCCCCCTAAAAAAAGAAGACACCTGGCCAGATAAAGTTGTGTTGCTCCTATACATAGTTAGTAGTAGAAGGGGAGAGGGAAGAGTAGGAGGGAAATATAGGTTCATCATATGTGCACTTCAGTCCAGACAAAAAGACAAGCTGGTTGGGTGGCAGTGGAGGCAAGAGGATTATCATTGTATTATAGATTAAATTTGTTCTCATCTCGCTTGTTTTTTTATGAATTTAATTTATTTTGGGTATACGTATTGGTAAACTGTCGTATCTGAGTGCCTCTGCAAAGACAGTGATTATGCGTGAATGATGGTGAAAGTGTTGAATAATGGTAAAAGTGTTTCTCTCTTTTTTTTGGGTCACCCTGCCTCAGTGGGAGACGGCCAGTGCGTTAAAAAAAAATGGCTTTTTAGTGCATCTATCTGGTATGCTCATAAAAATAAACTAAGAATTATGGAATTTTCATTCCTGATTTTGTACTATATGTATAGGGATTATGATAGAATTTTAGATTTTATTCATTTTAGTTATTTTTCAACCAAATTAAGTTTTTTTTATGACCATTTAGTGCATGTGTGGTAAGTTTTTTTTTTTTTTTTTTTGTAAATACAGCAATAGTCAAGAAATGTTGAATTTGCAGCCTCAGAATGAGTCCCTTTTTTTTATATGTTATACCGAGCTCACTTTATGCACCATCAGTCAGGAATGCATCTATCAAGCGAGGGACACTGTACATTTTTTATTTGAAGGGTTAATACCATGTTTTAGTCAGACTATGAAAAAAAAATTCTAATGCACATAAATCATACCTTAAAGATTAATTAGTTCATTTTATAAGGAAAAAACCACATTCCAGTATACAAAGTAAAGTATATAAAGTAATAATTAGTTTAATGATATTATTTTGTCGACATGCAAATTTGCTATTTTAGAGTTACGTATAACATTTGCCAAAGTATTGTTTATACATACAATATTTTGTTTGAAGTCTATTAGCTTGCTTTATATATAATTTATTACAGTCAGTTGACCATTAGCAATGCTTAGCATACATTCCCAGGTGAGTGATAAATGTATTCGCATGCTGGCACATGAGATGCTGCCTGTTTTGCTGAGTGTTCACCTTAAATTTTAAATAATAGTACAACAGTGGACCCCCGCCTAATGAGCAAAATTCATTCCAGAAGCCTGTGCTCAAGTGCCATTACCGAACGAATTTACTTCCTTAAGAAATAATGTCACGTTGGTTAGTCTATTTCAGACCCCCAAACACACACTTCCACAAGCACTTACAATATTATACTTACATAATTGTACGATTTCCGGGGTGCTCGTTAGGCGGGGTCCACTGTATAAGCTACTGCCCCTAGCATAGCTTTTATTGGTTTAGTTGTGTTCCAGGGGTTGGAATTACAAAATTCTCTGCTGTTGCCCTTTGACCAAATTTTGTCATCAATGCCTTGTTCATGAAATGTTTTGATTTCTATATGATTATCGTTATGTAAATTTACCTCTGCCATAATATTAGAACATATTAAAAATGATACTCATGAATATTTCTCATATTTGTAGGACTTTGTAAACTGTGAATGTAAAGCCTAGAGGTATTAGTCACCACCATTCTCTCTTAAGACTCAGTAATACGCTGGCCACTGGCTGCTGCATGCTGGCCACCAGCCATTATTTGATAAGTGCTGGCTGTTGACTCACTAATTCTTTACTTTATAGTAATCAGCCATTTATATTGACCTCCAGTTGGTGAAAGATAATTACGTACTGCCTTTCAAGACACTTGCCTTATGATATCCTATCCTGATTGACAAGGGATAAAACAGATCTTTGCTTCTTTACTATATACTTTTTATGTTTAGAAGCTTTTTCTATTGTAGTTCTGATACATATTTTGTGAAATTAGCAAAAGCTGTTTGTTTAGGCATAATAAAAACAGCACCAGTACTTATGCCAACATGCCTAATACATTCCATAACTAGTTTTTGCATAATTGATTTTGTACGAGTTGTAGCCAAAATACTGTAGACAGCTACAAAATATAATAACACATTTATATTGGCTTATAGCTCGAGCTATTATCCATTTCCAAATATATGGCATGCATGTACAAACTAAGTTCCTATTATTTAAATACTTATTCTTTGTGCAGGTTAATGAATACATCAAATTTTTTTACTCAGCCATTGTAACTTTTGTAATTGTGATTTTTGCACAAGTCTTATACACTTTATAAATTGCACTAGCAATTTAATGCAGTGTTTTCAATAGACTTTCACATTGCCTCAATACTTCAATAAAATTGATGCTTCTGTAATTCAACTGGGATTAATTTTAGCCTTATTTTAAATATCCAAGTGTTAAGTAATGAGAGTTCTTGGAAATTAAATAAAATTAATTACAGTGGCATAACTTTTCTTTTACAATTTTTGTACATTCAGCATTGCAGCACTAAAGTGAAGTAATATGCTAGTAGAAGATAAAGGGGATTCTTTAATCCAGGCTTAGTCACTCTGATAATGTGACCAACGGTGCTTGGTCGATACATGAGCCAGGGTTTCAAGTACAGTACAGTATTGGGCAATATGCTATTCAAGTTCTAAACAATGAAAGATCATTGTAACAGAATTTAATTATGTCCTCTCAAAAGAGAACTGATCAGTAACATTGCATATAGTTTCTAGTTTAGAGCAGCAGTGTGACCCATAAGGGTTTAGCATTTTATATTAAAAATCATTTTAGAGTTGTTTGCAGTTGATTGTGCTAAAATTGTCAGAATTGTGAAGTACAATTATATTTTTATGCCTGATCATACACAGTGGTACTGTACAGTACATGTATTTGTTACAATATGCAGTATTGCATATGACTTTCATAGATTTAATATATCTAACTGGTGAGAGGAATGAATTGTGTTTTTTATATTATTTTTTTGTGATTTTGGGATCATTTCCAAGAACTCAAAATAACAATACAGTGAAAAGTGGATGCATGCAGGGGCATTACTAATTTTATAATGTGTAATTTCTTTTAAATTTAGCATTAGGTCAACTTGTATAATTCATTTCATCAGCAAATTTTATCCAAATCACATTGATTTTTTTTTAGTTTGGAAAGGTGTAGCAATGACCAAAAGAATAGTGAAATGTAATCCAAAGAGACAGCATCAAAAAACATTAATTCCTATACAATAATTTTGACATTTATTCACTGTTGAAAGTGGAAATATTGTAAGTTTGTATCAAAGTGTTAATAATGCTTCTGATTTGTAATAAATTATAATACATATACAGTGGTACCTCGGTTAACGATATTTTTTCGTTCCAGAATGCTGTTCAAGTGCCATTACCAAACGAATTCATCCCCATAAGGAATAATGTAAAATAGACTAGTCCTTTTAGACCCCCAAAAATACACTTACAAAAGCATTGAAAAAAATAAACTTACATAAAAGGGTGAGTTTGGGGACCATCGTAAACCGAGGTACCACTGTATATATATATACGTATATATATACATTGTTTTTCTTTTAATCATTTCATTCATCAGCACTGCTTTTCTACTGAAATTTTGTAACATTTCTTGCAGGAAGAATTTGAGAACTTTCAGGTAGCTGTTTAATTTCCAAAAACTATAGCAGCTATTTACCCTCTGGAGGTTCTTTGATAATATATTTTTAATGAGTTTCAAGAGTTTTCTACTTTGGAGCCCGACCTTGGGCCAGGCTCGTGTGCATTCATGTGTATTTGTGTGTATGTATATTTTTTTAACACCAGTTTCCCACCAAGGCAGGGTGACCTGAAAAAGAAGAAACACTAATCATCACTGTCTTGTCAAGGCATGCCCATACTACAGTTCAAAAACTGCAACCCCCCTCCTTCAGAGTGCAGGCACTGTACTTCCCACCTCCA
>WNWK01001063.1:285000-331518 GCA_009830355.1 Cherax destructor | reverse complement strand
TCACCTGGGACATGCCCTACCCATGGTCACCTGAGACATGCCCTACCCATGGTCACCTGAGACATGCCCTACCCATGGTCACCTGGGACATGCCCTACCCATGGTCACCTGAGACATGCCCTAACCATGGTCACCTGGGACATGCCCTACCCATGGTCACCTGGGACATGCCCTACCCATGGTCACCTGAGACATGACCTACCCATGGTCACTGAGACATGCCCTACCCATGGTCACCTGGGACATGCCCTACCCATGGTCACATGAGACATGCCCTACCCATGGTCACTGAGACATGCCCTACCCATGGTCACCTGGGACATGCCCTACCTATGGTCACCTGAGACATGCCCTAACCATGGTCACCTGAGACATTCCCTACCCATGGTCACCTACTTACAGGGGCATCCTGAGACATTCCCTACCCATGGTCACCTACTTACAGGGGCATCCTGCTCCTCCCTACTCTAGCTACTGCAGTCAGAGATATAGCAGGAAGTGCAAAATGTACCCAGTGAAAAGCAGGGTTACCGTGGACAGTATTAGAGAGCACTATATCAACATGCAGGAACATAGCTTAGACACACGTTAGTGGAACTTAACGAAATTGATCAGATAGTGTTTTTAATGGTAACGTCTAGAATTATCACTGCAGTAGGTCTACTGGACCATGCTAGGTAGGTTCAACTCTCACACAACACTACAGAAGGTCTACTGGACCATGCTAGGTAGGTTCAACTCTCACACAACACTACAGCAGATCTATTGGACCATGCTAGGTAGGTTCAACTCTCACACAACACTACAGCAGGTCTACTGGACCATGCTAGGTAGGTTCAACTCTCACACAACACTACAGTAGGTCTACTGGACCATGCTAGGTAGGTTCAACTCTCACACAACAGTACAGTAGGTCTACTGGACCATGCTAGGTAGGTTCAACTCTCACACAACACCACAGTAGGTCTACTGGACCATGCTAGGTAGGTTCAACTCTCACACAACACTACAGTAGGTCTACTGGACCATGCTAGGTAGGTTCAACTCTCACACAACACTACAGCAGGTCTACTGGACCATGCTAGGTAGGTTCAACTCTCACACAACACTACAGTAGGTCTACTGGACCATGCTAGGTAGGTTCAACTCTCACACAACACTACAGTAGGTCTACTGGACCATGCTAGGTAGGTTCAACTCTCACACAACACTACAGCAGGTCTACTGGACCATGCTAGGTAGGTTCAACTCTCACACAACACTACAGTAGGTCTACTGGACCATGCTAGGTAGGTTCAACTCTCACACAACACTACAGTAGGTCTACTGGACCATGCTAGGTAGGTTCAACTCTCACACAACACTACAGCAGGTCTACTGGACCATGCTAGGTAGGTTCAACTCTCACACAACACTACGTTCAACTCACACACAGAGGTCTATGACCATGCTAGTAGGTTCAACTCTCACACAACACTACAGAGGTCTCTGACTGCAGGTGTTCACTCACACAACACTACAGAGGTCTGACCATGCTAGTGGTTCAACTCCCCCAGGGTCTGGACCACGGAGGTTCACTCACACAACACTACACAGTTACTGGACCATGCTAGTGGTCAACTCACAACACTACAGGTCTACGACCTGCTAGGGGTTCAACTTAACAACACTCAGCTCTGACCACAGTAGGTTCACTTCACAAACTAAGTCTCTGGACCATGCAGTGTTAACTCTCACACACCAGAGGCTACTGACCTGCAGAGGTAATCTCACACAACCATAGGTCTCTGACCATGTGGTAGGTAACTCACACAACACTCAGGGTCTGACCATGCAGGTGGTTCAATCTCACACAACACTAAGAGGTCATGACCATGCGGGTTCACTCACACAACCACAGTAGGTACTGGACCATGCTAGTTCACACACAACACTCAGAGGTTACTGGACCATGCTGTAGTCACTCTCACAACTACAGAGGTCTTGGACCATGCTAGGAGTTCAACTTCCAACACTAGGTCTACTGGACTGCTAGGTAGGTTCAACCTCCACAACACTACATAGGCTACTGACCTGCAGATTCAACTCTCACACAACACTACATAGGTCTACTGACCATGCTAGGTAGCACAACACCTCTAGTCTACTGACATGCAGGAGGTTCAACTCACCACTCGAGGTCTCTGACATGCTAGTAGGTTCAACCACACAACACTACAGGACCCATGCTGGTAGGTTCAATCTCACACAACACAGTAGGTCTGCATGCTAGGTAGTTCAACTCCAACACTACAGAGGTCTACTGACCATGCTAGGTAATCTCACAACACTACAAGGTCACTGACCATGTAGGAGTTCATTCACACAACACTCAGAGTCTACTGACCATGCAGGTGGTTCAATCAAACAAGAGGTCTACTGACCATGAGTAGGTTCAACTTCACAACACTCAGAGGTCTACTGACCATGCTAGTAGGTTCAACCACAACACTACAGAGGTCTGACCATAGTAGTTCAATCTACACAACACTACATGGGGGGGGGGGGGGGGGGGGGGGGGGGGGGGGGGGGGGGGGGGGGGGGGGGGGGGGGGGGGGGGGGGGGGGGGGGGGGGGGGGGGGGGGGGGGGGGGGGTCAACAATACTACAGCAGGTGGATCACACAACACTACATCTAGACATCAAACTCACAAACTACACAGGTCACCACAACACTACGAGCTATGGCTGCAGTTAATCTCAACAACACAGACGCTCAGGTCAATCTCACACACACTCATCCATAACTCTAAGTAGGTCAACTCAGTAGGTTACTACCACTAGGGTACCACGTAGTCCTACACAGGGTACACATAGCACTCATAAGTACCACACACCACGACACAGAGGTTACTCTAAATTCAACTCAGAGGTCACGACATAGAGTCCACTGCTGACAAACCACACCGTTGGACCAGTCATCTCACACTGGGGTTACTCACAATAACACACAGAGGTACTACACAATAGTCCACCGGGTCACTACCACAACACTCACCACAGTGGTCACACAAATACACCACAGTTTCACTCACATACACACCCTAGGTACTACACAGTACAGTCTACACATCAGAGGTTCACCACCAACTAGTAGTCTACGACCATCAGTGTACCTCAACAACACACAGAGGTAGGACCTCAGTGCAACTACACAAGCTGCCACAGTTACTAACTAATGGTAGCCACTAGTCTACTACGAGGTCACTACACTAAGGTCTAACCTCCCAGCATAGGTCACTGACCATGCTAGGTAGGTTCAACTCCACACAACACTACAGTAGGTCTACTGGACCATGCTAGGTAGGTTCAACCTCACACAACACTACAGAGGTCTACTGGACCATGCTAGAGGTCAACTCTCCACAACACTACAGAGGTCACTGGACCATGCTAGTGGAAATGGTAGGGAAGTGTTGGGAGAATCCCGAAAGAGATCAATCAGTTACATCATCTGACAGTGAGGATATATTAACGCCCGCAAAAGAACATGCAAAAAACCTTTGGTGGATGCGACGAAATGGGAAAGGAAGAGTTGCAAGTAAAGGAAGGTGCCAAGGGAGGAAAAGTGTAAGCAAGGGAGGAGACATGGAGAAATTTCACGTGTCACATCCACAAAGGTCGAGAGGTAAACCATCACATTTATTTTCAAGTGTCTAACTATTAATGTAAACAGTATGAGGGCAGAGGTTAGTAGGAAATAGGTTGAGGTGACACTAAGATGATATGGTGTGCAAGTGAGATTTTTACAGGAACATAATTATAGGTGTGGAAGGGATTTACGTTTGAAAGGATATGATGTATATGCTGGTCCTCTGGGAGATTAAAGGGAGGAGTTGCAGTCGTAATAAAGGTGTCAAGCCCTTTTCATCTAATAGCATGGGAGGAGTGTGGGGGGAAAGTCCCATTGTAAAAGTGGATGGGGAATGGGGAGGAGTCAGAGTATGCTTTGTTGGGATTTATATGCTGGCAGAGTTTTCCAGGAAGGTTAAGAATGAGGATGTAGAACCAAGGGGAGCGGTATGTTAGTTAGGGGTCTTAAGGGATGTGTTGAATAGTGTGGGATTAAGAGATGTGGTAAGGAGGGGGATGGGGTTGGTCAAGCACACGTTCATCCAAAAAGGTTATGCTGCAAGATTGGATAGGATATATGGGACAGATCTTGTGGTGATTGAAGGTGTTCAAACAATACATGTAGGGTTCTCAGACCATAGAGGAGTCTTGGGTTGGTAGATATGAATTGGGAAGGGTGGTCAGGTGGTATAGAAGATACTGGAAATTGAATGTGAAGTTGTTGGGTGGGGAAGATAGAAGAGAGTGTTTTGCACAATGGTGTTGTGGGAGCAGGGTAAGAAGCAGGATGAGAAGGGTAAAAGTTTAATTGTGTGGTGGAAAAACATAGTAAAGAGGGGAATAAGGGGATATTATAAAAGGTTAGGAAGAGAGGAAGGTGTTGGTCATATGGGTTGCAAAAGTATATGAGGGCTTATGCATAGTTGTTATGAGAAGACTGGACCTAATGTAGTGCAGTAGATTAGGGAGTGGAAGAAAGGCTGGAGGATATACAGAATGAAAGATTTGATGCTTGTTGAGTGAAAGTGGGGATGGATGATGTATTATGGGGAGATAGGCCGTCGAAGTATGTTATGTGAAAGGCAGAGACTAAGAACGACTGAGGCGATGGGGGTTTACGTGGATAAATGGTTTGAGAGATATTGAAGAAGTGAAAAGGTGGCCCAAAGAGAAAAACATTATAGTGGAGGGAATACAGGTGAAGTTGGGAGAGAAGGAACGTGAAAGCATGGAGGGACCCATTAGAGAGGAAGAGGTATGGAGGCGTGAATGGGTTAAGCAGGGGCAAGGCACCGGGGATAGATGGAATAGCTAATGACTTGCATAGGGTACATTGGGACGTATTAAAATAAGATAATATTTCTTCAGATTTTTAACGCTGGAGGGTTAGCCACCCAGGATAACCCAAGAAAGTCAGTGCGTCATCGAGGACTGTCTGTCTTATTTCCATTGGGGTCCTTAATCTTGTCCCCCAGAATGCGACCCACACCAGTCGACTAACAACCCAGGTACCTATTTGCTGCTAGGTGAACATGACAACAGGTGTAAGGAAACACGTCGAAATGTTTCCACCCACTGGTAATCGAACCCAGGCCCTCCGTGTGTGAAGCGAGAGCTTAAGCCACCAGACCACCGGGAATGTTTGGTTCTATTATTGAATAGAATGAAGATGGAGGGATGCTTGGAGCGTGAACAGGGTACGGGTGTGGTGGTGTTAGTTAAGAAAGGAGAGAAAGGGGAGACCATAAGTAATTATAAACCTTTAGCAATGATGAATGCGGATTACAAGATTTTTGCGAAAGTATTGGGGAATAGGTTGAAACGAGTGCTAAGAGGAGTGATTGCGGAAGAGCAGTGTGGGATACCAAGGCAAAGCATGATCCGAGGACACAAAAGCATGAAGAATTACATAGAGGGAAGCGTAGAGGGGAATATTAGCGTTGGACTGGAAAAGGGCGTATGACAGTGTGGAAAGAGAGGTGTTATATGAGATAATGAGACATCAAGTGGTTAGATGGGTTGAAACTGTGTATAAGGGGGCATGTGTACGAGTGCTGGTGAATGGTTGCATGGGGAGGGAGGTAAAAATAAAAAAGGCCTGAGGCACGGATGTCCTCACGGGCTTATTAATGTAGAGTTGATAAGTAGCAAGTACGCAATGTCATGGGAAACGAGTTGTGAAAGTGGTGTGAAAGGGGAAAGAAGATATCCAGGAAGTGTCGTGTTTGTATAAATCAGTTGGACATTAAAGATAATTACAAAAATGTTGTATGGTGTCATTAAAAGTTCTGTTGACATGAACTAATGGTGCATAAGACAAACAAATATTGCAGTAAAAAGTCAAAGTGAGCATGAAAGGTTGTATGTAAGTAAAGATGCATACAGGTGTATACCTTGAAAAAGAGTTCCACATGTAATTAAATGTATTGTTATATGTAGAAGAATAAGGACCAAACTTAAATACCATGTGTGATGGTACACGTTGATTGGTCAAGAAGATGAGCTAATGAGTGATTAAATTTAGGTATACGCATAGAAATAGAAGGATATATAGGAAATGGTGTAAAGGAATGACCTAAGTGTGTGTACATTGAAGAGAGGAAAGGGGGCTACATGGTAACAGTCTACAATTGTACATAAGAAGTTAAGAAATGGTAGCAATTAGTGCGTAAGTGCAGCTACACGCTATCCTGAAGCCATTCCTATGAGAAAAATTAATGCTCGTTCTATTGTGAGAGCACTGATGAAATTTTTCTCCCAGGTTGGATTGCCTTGAGAGATACAGTCTGATCAGGGATCCAACTTCACTTCTAAGATCTTTCGAGAAGTATTATCCCACCTAGGAATAAAATCAGTACTTTCTACCAGTATGATGAGAGCCTATTGTGAACATTTTTCTAGAGACTGGGATGAAGGTATACCTTTTCTTCAGTTTGCTATGAGAGAAAATGAGCAAGAAAGTCTAGGATTTAGTCTGTTTGAGCTAATATACGGACACCAAGTGCGTGGTCCTCTTGCTGTGTTGAAAGACGTGTGGACAGGAAAATCTAATCCATCATTAAGCACATCACCTTCATTAATGCAGAAGCATTTGACTGCTGCTAAAGAGCTAGCTTCGAAAAACCTAGTTTCAGCTCAGGCTAGGATGAAGCAACAGTATGACAAGCGTGCTGTCTCTCGCTCTTTTATAGCAGGAGATAAGGTGATGGCTCAGAAATTAGTACTAGGGTATGCTCTACAAGCCAGGTATGATGGTCCCCTGGAAGTAGTGAAAAAGCTTAGTGACGTAAATTACCTAGTACGCACGCCTGGGAAGAGAAAATCTAATCATGTGTATCACATTAACCAGCTCAAGGCATACTACTCTGATCCTCTACCTACTGCTTCTATTCTTCCTAGGACACAGGAAGGAAACGTCAGTCTGCGTGACATCTCTAGAGGTATAGAGATGCGTTAGAAAATTCAGTGACTCTACAATCACTAGATAATTTTCTAAGTAACCTTGATGCTGATAAAGCAAGTAATGTTAAGAACATGATTTTGCAGTACCCTGAATTGTTTAGTGATGTTTCTAAACGATGTACTCTGGGTGTACATGACGTTGATATACAAGGAGCATCACCCATTAAGCAATCACCAAATAGACACATATGCAACACTTGGGTATCTTTATTGAGGAAACGTTTCGCCACACAGTGGCTTCATCAGTCCATACAAAGGAGAATCGTGAAGAACAGGAGGAGTGTGAGGTTGCCAGGCCCTCAATCTTGAGACGATGTTGTCAGTCCATCAATCTTGAATAGAATAACAGCATATGAGCAGAGGGAGCTTATATACTGTAGACAGGAGAGGTGCAGCAGTTGTAGGAGGTGTCACATTTGTTCAATGTGAAAGTAGGTCGTGCCCAAGGAATAGGCAAGCGAAGAAATCCCTGTATTAAGATACCAAGATGTTGCAGTGTCAGACAGGATGTAAATGAATGGTTCAGAGAACCGACGAGTTGGTAGATTAGACACATATGCAACACTTGGGTATCTTTATTGAGGAAACGTTTCGCCACACAGTGGCTTCATCAGTCCATACAAAGAAGAATCGTGAAGAACAGGAGGAGTGTGAGGTTGTCAGGCCCTCAATCTTGAGACGATGTTGTCAGTCCATCAATCTTGAATAGAATAACAGCATATGAGCAGAGGGAGCTTATATACTGTAGACAGGAGAGGTGAAGCAGTTGTAGGAGGTGTCACATTTGTTCAATGTGGAAGTAGGTCGTGCCCAAGGAATAGTGGCTTCTAGTGGCTGGGCAGTCAGTCGGTGGCGTGATCACACCTGAGTTGGAGACTCCTTACTCTCTCTCTTGTCTGCTGACTCTCGAGGAGACAACACTTCGCTCTTGTCTCTGCTTGTTTTCTCGTCATTTAGACTCTGTTTGGTAGAGTATGTATTCGGTGGTGAGACGAAACTTACTTCTTTGGACTCTGTAACTCTGTTCACAGAGAATAGCCTAGTCCTAGCGATTTTCGACGTTTTACTGGGTTGTGTGTCACATTGACACTCTGAGATAACTCAGGTTTTTAGCTGTAGCTCTTGACCTAATTCGCTAGGGCATCTGTGCACCGTCACAGTCGGGGATTTTTATGCTGAACCTAGATTCAGTAATAAGGGAGTTTTGTGAAGTAGAAGTAGTTCAAGATTGTTTTTTGAAGCAGTTTGTGACAGAACCTACAAGGGGAAATAACCTGCGTGACTTAGTTCTGGCAAACAAGGAAACCCTTGTTAATAATTTAGAAATTACAGAGGAACTCGGCGCAAGCGACCACAAATCAATTACCTTTGGCATTGAATGGAAGTTTCATAGTAGAAATAACTCAGTAACGGTCCCATATTTTCGCTTAGCAGATTACAATGGACTTAGAGAACACTTATCATCTGTGGACTGGGGTAATGAAGAGAGCTATCAATATGACAGTTTTTTGAACACTATACATGCTGCCCAAAGAACATTTATCCCATATAAAGAAATTAGATCGAATAGAAATGACCCAAAATGGATGAATAATAGGCTCAAATATCTTTTAGGGCATAAGAAAGGAATTTATAGGCGTATCAAAAGAGGTGAGGGTCATCTTATAAATCAGTATATCGACATTAAGAGGGACGTTAAAAGGGGATAAGAAAGCTAAACGGGACTACGAAATTAAAGTTGCTAGGGATTCGAAAACTAACCCAAAAGTTTTTTCCAGGTGTATAGAACAAAAGTTAGAGATAAGATAGGTCCCCTTAAAAATAATTATGGGTATCTTACTGACAAAGAGAATGAAATGTGCTCTATTTTTAATAATTATTTTCTCTCGGTTTTCACTCAGGAAGACACTAATAATATCCCAAGAATTAGGTATTTTAGTGGGCCTGAAGAAGATAAATTATGTAGTATCACAGTCACTAGCGAAATGGTTATCAAACAGATAGACCGTTTGAAGCAAAATAAATCGCCAGGCCCTGATGAGCTTTTTTCAAGGGTTCTTAAGGAACCTATCTCTTCAAACAGGTGTAGTGTCTGATACGTGGCAGATGGCTAATGTAATTCCTATTTTTAAAGCAGGGGACAAGTCGTTACCATCAAATTACCGCCCAATAAGTCTAACATCAATTGTAGGCAAATTATTAGAGTCTATTATAGCTGATAACATAAGAAGCCATCTCGATAGGCATAATTTGATTAATGATACTCAACATGGATTCACCAGGGGCCGTTCCTGCCTAACTAATTTATTAACTTTTTTAAGAACATAAGAACATAAGAATGGAGGAACACTGCAGAAGGCCTACTGGCCCATACAAGGCAGGTCCATATCAAAACCACCACTACCTAAGAATTTATTCCCGTACTCACGACACCAATCAAACCCAGCCCCTCCCACTCATATATTTGTCCAATCTCTTTTTAAAGCCACCCAAGGTCCTAGCCTCTATCACAGTACTCGGAAGAGTGTTCTATGTTTGAATCAATTATCCTACCTATCTTCGTGTCGTCGGCGAAATCGCTCATATCACCAGTAAGGCTTTTGAGGCAGTTGATCATGATAAAGAATTCGATATTGTTTATTTGGATTTTAGTAAGGCTTTTGATAGAGTACCACATCAGAGACTGTTAAAGAAAGTGGCTGCTCACGGCATTGGGGAAAAAGTGTTTTCATGGATCGAGTCATGGCTCACCAATAGGAAGCAGAGGGTGTGCATTAATGGGGTTAAATCTGAGTGGGGATCTGTAACAAGTGGCGTTCCACAGGGATCGGTTTTGGGCCCGTTGTTGTCTATAATATATATAAAAAGACCTTGACGAGGAATTACTAGTGATATGAGCAAATTCGCTGATGACACGAAGATAGGTAGGATAATCGATTCAGACGTAGATGTACGGAACTTCAGGAGGATTTAAACAAACTCAATTCCTGGTCAGAAAAATGGCAGATGCAGTTCAATATAGATAAATGCAAATTTCTAAAGCTCGGGAATGTTCATAACCCTAGCACCTACCAGCTTAATAATGTTGAACTCAGCCGTACAGAATGCGAAAAGGATTTGGGGTTATGGTAAGCAGCAACCTCAAACCAAGTCAGCAATGCCTAAGCGTAAGAAATAAAGCAAATAGATTACTGGGATTTATATCAAGAAGTGTAAGCAACAGAAGTCCAGCGGTTATATTACAGCTTTATACATCATTAGTAAGGCCTCACCTAGATTATGCAGCTCAGTTCTGGTCTCCATTTTACAGAATGGATATAAAATCGTTAGAAAACATTCAGCGACGAATGACAAAGTTTATTCATAGCATTAGAAATCTTCCGTATGAAGAAAGATTGAAGACCCTTAAATTACATTCACTTGTAAGACGAAGAATGAGGGAAGACATGATCGAGGTATATAAGTGGAAGATGGGTATTAATAAGGGGGATATAAATAAGGTCTTGAGGATATCTCTCCAACAGAGAACCCGCAATAATGGATTCAAATTGGATAAGTTTAGATTTAGAAAGGATATAGGAAAATATTGGTTTGGAAATAGGGTGGTTGATGAGTGGAACAGTCTGCCTAGTAGGGTCATTGAAGCAAGGACCTTGGGTAGTTTCAAATTTAGGTTGGATAAATACATGAGTGAGAGGGGTTGGATTTGAGTGGGACTCGCACTTTAGTTAATAGAATCTGTAAAGCTTATTTCTTGGGTAGCATTGAAAATTGGATTGAGCAAGTGTTCTGTTAGTGGGACCGATTGTGAAGGACTTGCCTAGTATGGGCCAACAGGCCTGCTGCAGTGTTCCTCCTTTCTTATGTTCTTATGTGACTATTTTGGAGGATCTGCTGATGGTCCCCAGTTAGGGTCGTTATTCTACCTCCTTGTTCCTGACGATGTGTTGCTGTTGCTTGTTATATTGCTGTTCGGCGAAATGGTCATTTACTGTCAATCGCTGTTATGATTGTCAGTTTGTTAGAGAAGCTAACTTATGAGGAGACGTTCAGTCGGTCACTGGTTGAGTCGAGTCTTAACGAGTTACCTGGAGCACACTCATACACACATCTACTCTTATTTGTATATATTTGCATATTATTGTAAATTGCTAACTTTGTACCAGATGGTACATAAGAACCAGATATATGTGCCTTCAGCACAATGTTTATGAGAGAAGTGTAGGAGCTAACCTCCTAATTTACCTTAGACATTTTGTTAATAAACATTTTAAATATATTTCTTTGGTTAGTACCTCTCAGTTGAGATCCTACTACTAAGAACATAAGAAAGGAGGAACACTGCAGCAGGCCTGTTGGCCCATACTAGGCAGGTCCTTCACAATCCATCCCACTAACAGAATATTTGCTCAACCCAATTTTCAAAGCTACCCAAGAAATAAGCTTTGACAATTCTACCCACTCATGCCGAGTCCCACTCAAATCCAACCCTCTCACTCATGAATTTATCCAACCTAAATTTGAAACTACCCAAGGTCCTAGCTTCAATAACCCTACTAGGCAGACTGTTCCACTCATCAACTACCCTATTTCCAAACCAATACTTTCCTATATCCTTTCTAAATCTAAACTTATCTAACTTGAATCCATTATTGCGGGTTCTCTTGGAGAGATATCCTCAAGACCTTATTTATATCCCCTTTGTTAATACCCATTTTCCACTTGTATACCTCGATCATGTCTCCCCTCATTCTACGTCTTACAAGTGAATGTAATTTTAGGGTCTTCAACCTTTCTTCGTAAGGAAGATTTCTAATGCTATGTATTAATTTAGTCATTCTACGCTGAATGTTTTCTAACGAATTTATGTCCATTCTGTAATATGGAGACCAGAACTGAGCTGCGTAATCTAGGTGAGGCCTTACTAATGATGTATAAAGCTGTAATATAACCTCTGGACTTCTGTTGCTAACACTTAAGAACATAAGAACATAAGAAAGGAGGAACACTGCAGCAGGCCTGTTGGCCCATACTAGGCAGGTCCTTCACAATCCGTCCCACTAACAGAATATTTGCTCAACCCAATTTTCAATGCTACCCAAGAAATAAGCTTTGACAATTCTACCCACTCATGTGCGAGTCCCACTCAAATCCAACCGCTCTCACTCATGAATTTATCCAACCTAAATTTGAAACTACCCAAGGTCCTAGCTTCAATAACCCTACTAGGCAGACTGTTCCACTCATCAACTACCCTATTTCCAAACCAATACTTTCCTATATCCTTTCTAAATCTAAACTTATCTAACTTGAATCCATTATTGCGGGTTCTCTCTTGGAGAGATATCCTCAAGACCTTATTTATATCCCCTTTGTTAATACCCATTTTCCACTTGTATACCTCGATCATGTCTCCCCTCATTCTACGTCTTACAAGTGAATGTAATTTTAGGGTCTTCAATCTTTCTTCGTAAGGAAGATTTCTAATGCTATGTATTAATTTAGTCATTCTACGCTGAATGTTTTCTAACGAATTTATGTCCATTCTGTAATATGGAGACCAGAACTGAGCTGCGTAATCTAGGTGAGGCCTTACTAATGATGTATAAAGCTGTAATATAACCTCTGGACTTCTGTTGCTAACACTTCTTGATATAAATCCCAGTAATCTATTTGCCTTATTACGTACGCTTAGGCATTGCTGTCTTGGTTTAAGGTTGCTGCTTACCATCACCCCCAAGTCCTTCTCGCAATCTGTATGGCTAAGTTCTACGTTATTTAACTTATAAGTGCTTGGGTTATGGACACTCCCGAGCTTCAGAACCTTGCATTTATCTACATTGAACTGCATCTGCCACTTTTCTGACCACGAATTAAGTTTGTCTAAATCTTCCTGAAGTTCTATGACATCTATGTTTGAATCAATTATCCTACCTATCTTCGTGTCGTCGGCGAATTTGCTCATATCACTAGTAATTCCCTCATCAAGGTCATTGATATATATTATAAATAACAATGGGCCTAAGACTGATCCCTGTGGAACACCACTTGTTACAAGTCCCCATTCGGATTTAACCCCATTTATGCACACTCTCTGCTTCCTATTGGTGAGCCATGACTCGATCCATGACAGCACTTTTCCCCCAATGCCAGTAATCTATTTGCCTTATTACGTACGCTTAGGCATTGCTGTCTTGGTTTAAGGTTGCTGCTTACCATCACCCCCAAGTCCTCCTCGCAATCTGTATGGCTAAGTTCTACGTTATTTAACTTATAAGTGCTTGGGTTATGGACACTCCCGAGCTTCAGAACCTTGCATTTATCTACATTGAACTGCATCTGCCACTTTTCTGACCACGAATTAAGTTTGTCTAAATCTTCCTGAAGTTCTATGACATCTATGTTTGAATCAATTATCCTACCTATCTTCGTGTCGTCGAGCGAATTTGCTCATATCACTAGTAATTCCCTCATCAAGGTCATTGATATATATTATAAATAACAATGGGCCTAAGACTGATCCCTGTGGAACACCACTTGTTACAAGTCCCCATTCGGATTTAACCCCATTTATGCACACTCTCTGCTTCCTATTGGTGAGCCATGACTCGATCCATGACAGCACTTTTCCCCAATGCCATGAGCTGCCACTTTCTTTAACAGTCTCTGGTGCGGTACTCTATCAAAAGCCTTACTAAAGTCTAAATAAACAATATCGAATTCTTTATCGTGATCAACAGCCTCAAAAGCTTTACTGAAGAAGGTTAATAAATTAGATAGGCAGGAACGGCCCTCGTGAATCCATGCTGGGTATCATTAATCAAATTATGGTTATCTAGATGGCTTCTAATAATATCAGCTATAATTGACTCTAGTAATTTGCCTACAATTGAGGTCAGGCTTATTGGGCGGTAGTTTGACGGTAGTGACTTGTCCCCTGCTTTAAAAATAGGAATTACATTAGCCATCTTCCACATATCAGACACTACACCTGTTTGAAGAGATAAATTAAAAATGTTAGATATTGGTTCACAGAGTTCCATTTTGCATTCCTTAAGAACCCTTGCAAAAAGCTCATCAGGACCCGGCGATTTATTTTGTTTCAGTCGGTCCAGCTGTTTCATAATCATTTCGCTAGTGACTGTGATATTACATAATTTATCTTCTTCTGGGCCTCTGTAAAAATTAATTACTGGGATATTATTAATGTCTTCCTGTGTGAAAACCGAGAGAAAATAATTATTAAAAATAGAGCACATATCATTCTCCTTGTCAGTAAGATGCCCAAAGTTATTTTTAAGGGGACCTATCTTATCCCTAACTTTTGTTCTATAAACCTGGAAAAAACTTTTTGGGTTAGTTTTTGAATCCCTAGCAACTTTAATTTCATAGTCCCGTTTAGATTTTCTTATTCCCTTTTTAACGTCCCTCTTAATGTCAGTATACTGATTTATAAGATGACCCTCACCTCTTTTTATGCGCCTATAAATTCCTTTCTTCTGCCCTAAAAGATATTTGAGCCTATTATTCATCCATTTTGGGTCATTTCTACTTGATCTAATTTCTTTATACGGGATAAATGTTCTTTGGGCAGCCTGTATAGTGTTAAGAAAACTGTCATATTGATACCTCTCTTCTTCACCCCAGTCCACAGTTGATAAGTGTTCTCTAAGTCCATTATAATCTGCTAAGCGAAAATCTGGGACCATTACTGAATTATCCCTACTATCATACATCCATTCAATGCTTATCCCTACTATCATACATCCATTCAATGCTTATCTAACTTGAATCCATTATTGCGGGTTCTCTCTTGGAGAGATATCCTCAAGACCTTATTTATATCCCCTTTGTTAATACCCATTTTCCACTTGTATACCTCGATCATGTCTCCCCTCATTCTACGTCTTACAAGTGAATGTAATTTAAGGGTCTTCAATCTTTCTTCGTAAGGAAGATTTATAATGCTATGTATTAATTTAGTCATTCTACGCTGAATGTTTTCTAACGAATTTATGTCCATTCTGTAATATGGAGACCAAAACTGAGCTGCGTAATCTAGGTGAGGCCTTACTAATGATGTATAAAGCTGTAATATAACCTCTGGACTTCTGTTGCTAACACTTCTTGATATAAATCCCAGTAATCTATTTGCCTTATTACGTACGCTTAGGCATTGCTGTCTTGGTTTAAGGTTGCTGCTTACCATCACCCCCAATTTCTTCTCGCAATCTGTATGGCTAAGTTCTACGTTATTTAACTTATAAGTGCTTGGGTTATGGACACTCCCGAGCTTCAGAACCTTGCATTTATCTACATTGAATTGCATCTGCCACTTTTCTGACCACGTATTAAGTTTGTCTAAATCTTCCTGAAGTTCTATGACATCTATGTTTGAATCAATTATCCTACCTATCTTCGTGTCGTCGGCGAATTTGCTCATATCACTAGTAATTCCCTCGTCAAGGTCATTGATATATATTATAAATAACAATGGGCCTAAGACTGATCCCTGTGGAACACCACTTGTTACAAGTCCCCATTCGGATTTAACCCCATTTATGCACACTCTCTGCTTCCTATTGGTGAGCCATGACTCGATCCATGACAGCACTTTTTACCCAATGCCATGAGCTGCCACTTTCTTTAACAGTCTCTGGTGCGGTACTCTATCAAAAGCCTTACTAAAGTCTAAATAAACAATATCGAATTCTTTATCGTGATCAACAGCCTCAAAAGCTTTAGTGAAGAAGGTTAATAAATTAGATAGGCAGGAACGGCCCTCGTGAATCCATGCTGAGTATCATTAATCAAATTATGGTTATCTAGATGGCTTCTAATAATATCAGCTATAATTGACTCTAGTAATTTGCCTACAATTGAGGTCAGGCTTATTGGGCGGTAATTTGACGGTAGTGACTTGTCCCCTGCTTTAAAAATAGGAATTAAATTAGCCATCTTCCACATATCAGACACTACACCTGTTTGAAGAGATAAATTAAAAATGTTAGATATTGGTTCACAGAGTTCCATTTTGCATTCCTTAAGAACCCTTGCAAAAAGCTCATCAGGACCCGGCGATTTATTTTGTTTCAGTCGGTCTAGTTTTTTCCTAACCATTTCGCTAGTGACTGTGATATTACATAATTTATCTTCTTCTGGCCCTCTGTAAAAATTAATTACTGGGATATTATTAATGTCTTCCTGTGTGAAAACCGAGAGAAAATAATTATTAAAAATAGAGCACATATCATTCTCCTTGTCAGTAAGATGCCCAAAGTTATTTTTAAGGGGACCTATCTTATCCCTAACTTTTGTTCTATAAACCTGGAAAAAACTTTTTGGGTTAGTTTTTGAATCCCTAGCAACTTTAATTTCATAGTCCCGTTTAGCTTTTCTTATTCCTTTTTAACGTCCCTCTTAATGTCAGTATACTGATTTATAAGATGACCCTCACCTCTTTTTATGCGCCTATAAATTCCTTTCTTCTGCCCTAAAAGATACTTAAGCCTATGATTCATCCATTTTGGGTCATTTCTACTAGATCTAATTTCTTTATACGGGATAAATGTTCTTTGGGCAGCCTGTATAGTGTTAAGAAAACTGTCATATTGATACCTCTCTTCGTCACCCCAGTCCACAGTTGATAAGTGTTCTCTAAGTCCATTATAATCTGCTAAGCGAAAATCTGGGACCGTTACTGAATTATCCCTACTATCATACATCCATTCAATGCTAAAGGTAATTGACTTGTGGTCGCTTGAGCCGAGTACCTCTGTAATTTCTAAATTATTAACAAGGGTTTCCTTGCTTGCCAGAACCAAGTCAAGTAGGTTATTTCCCTTGTAGGTTCTGTTACAAACTGCTTCAAAAACAATCCTGAACTACTTCTAAAAAGTCGTTAGATTCTAAATTCCCTGTCAAGAAATTCCAATCAATCTGACTAAAGTTAAAGTCCCTAGAATTACTACGTTATCGTGCCTTGTGGCCTTAACAATTTCCTCCCAAAGTAGTCTCCCTTGTTCCCTATCTAAGTTTGGAGGACGGTAAATCACGCCTAAAATCAATTTTTCACACCCCTCTGAAAATTCTATTCAGACAGACTCTGTATGTGTTAATTCAGACTTTATACCCGTTTTTATACAACAATTTAAATGATCACGGACATAGAGTGCCACCCCACCCCCCTTCCCGATACTTCTGTCTACTTGGAACAATTTAAAACCCTGAATGTGACATTCGCCAGGCAAGACCCGATTTTTCATATTAAACCATGTCTCAGTTATTGCAAAAACATCAATATTACCCGTACTTGCAACTAATCTCAACTCGTCCATCTTATTCCTAGCACTACGACTATTGGTGTAATAAATATTTAAAGACCCTCCTTTCTCTTTACCCTTCCTGCTCATTTCTGTTTTTCCACTATACCTATTACCAAACACTCTCCGCGGTTTCTTACAGGTCCTTCTCAAATCCAACCTAACCAGCATTCCTGACTTTCTACACTATAAATACTCATGTGAATATCAAATACTCATGTACTATTAACCTAGGTAGACCTGTTTGTGACTTGATAAACCCCACCGTGTGGGCGACAAGTTCTCAATAAAGGATCGCATTATACTGCATTTGTATTTATTTTTCAATCCTACTAGGCAGTCGACTGTCCCACTTAACCTGTGACATACTTCCACTCCATCCTGTGACATTTCGCTCTCTCTTTCACCATTTTGCTACTCCACATTATTCCTATTTGGCACTCTCTACTCCTTCAATAAGGGTACCTTGATGCTGGCTAACCGGTTTCCTTAAATCCCTTCAAAAATGTTACTTTCATAGCCGACAGACTTTAAGTTTGATTGTAAGGCGGGTGAGACATCTGGGCAGGTCTTCCTATGTCTGCTGCCACACAGCATTAAATAGGTAACTAGATGTTATTGGATAGACATAAGCTACACTGATTTGCTGGGTTAAAAATATGTCAATTTAACGTATTATCTCATATATTACCTCACCTTTCTTGGATCAAACCTGATACCTCCCATTCTTGAGGCCCGGTTGTGATTTAACAATGGTCCAAGAGAGGTCGAAACGTCTTTATAAGTCCCGTAACCAGGTTGTAACGCGCTCACCTCACACATTGAGGTACGTGGATCGATCTCCGGTACGGGTGGAAACGTTGGGGAGTGTTACCTTAAGACACCTGTCGTCCCTGTTCACCTACCAGTAAGTAGGTACCTGGGTGTTAGCTGACTGGTGTGAGTCGCATTCTGGGGACAAAACTGACCTAATTTACCCGAAATTATCTGCATAACCAGGGGCTTTCTATATAATATGCCAGTGATGTTAACTATGGTCTATGGAAATAAATGGTATAAAATACCGACACAATGGAAAAATAAACACATAAGCAGTATAATGTGATCCTTTATTGACAACGTTTCGCCCACGCAGTGGCTTTTCGAGTCCAGACAGATCTACCTGGAAAATGAGCAACATGGAGATATATAGGGTACAGTCAGGTGGAGAAAGCTGCATGTGAGTCTTAAAGTAGTGTGATAGTTAAAAACATAGTGTGACTTAAAGGACCTGCAGTGTACCATTCTTGAGTTCTAGGTGGGATAGCGTTGAAAGTTTCTTGGCAATAGGTTCAGCTATGTTGTAGAAGCCGTTGTTCTGGTTGAAGTTGTTGGATATACAGATGAGTGATGATTCTAGGATTCTTCGGTATTGCGTGTTGTCTTCTCTGGCGATGAGTCTTGCGTTTCTGTAGTTGATTAAATGGTTGTGTAAATTTCGGTGTTGAACACAGGCATTTCTTGAGTCGTCAGATCTGCCTGCGTACTGGTGTTCTGAAATGCGTGTTTGTAGGTCTCTGGATGTTTCGCCAACGTATAATTTGCTGCAGCCATTACAAGGGATTGTGTATACCCCTGCCGTGGATTGAAGCTTTTCCTGTCTGTTACTGGTAATGTCCTTAATGGTGGTGGATGTGGAGGTGGATACTCGGAATGAGGTCTTAGAAAAAATGTTGGAAACTTGTTTGGAAATGGAGTTGGTGGGAAGGACTATGTATCTCTTCTCACTGCAGCAGTGAGTTCCTTGAAGAAGAATGCTCCCTCATTGAACAAGTTTTTTCCAAACTTCACTATCCTCGTCACTTCATTAGAGACTGCAGACGACGGGCATTAAACATCTTCAACACACCCAGAGAAGACACTGCTGAGAAGAGATACATAGTCCTTCCCACCAACTCCATTTCCAAACATGTTTCCAACATTTTTTCTAAGACCTCATTCCGAGTATCCACCTCCACATCCACCACCATTAAGGACATTACCAGTAACAGACAGGAAAAGCTTCAATCCACGGCAGGGGTATACACAATCCCTTGTAATGGCTGCAGCAAATTATACGTTGGCGAAACATCCAGAGACCTACAAACACGCATTTCAGAACACCAGTACGCAGGCAGATCTGACGACTCAAGAAATGCCTGTGTTCAACACCGAAATTTACACAACCATTTAATCAACTACAGAAACGCAAGACTCATCGCCAGAGAAGACAACACGCAATACCGAAGAATCCTAGAATCATCACTCATCTGTATATCCAACAACTTCAACCAGAACAACGGCTTCTACAACATAGCTGAACCTATTGCCAAGAAACTTCTTCAACGCTATCCCACCTAGAACTCAAGAATGGTACACTGCAGGTCCTTTAAGTCACACTATGTTTTTAACTATCACACTACTTTTAAGACTCACATGCAGCTTTCTCCACCTGACTGTACCCTATATATATCTCCATGTTGCTCATTTTCCAGGTAGATCTGTCTGTGACTCGATAAAGCCCACTGCGTGGGCGAAACGTTGTCAATAAAGGATCACATTATACTGCTTATGTGTTTATTTTTCCAACTATGGTCTATATAAGTTGTATCATGAAATAATTAAATATTATTACTATTACTATTATTATTATTATTATTATTATTATTATTATTATTATTATTATTATTATTATTATTATTATTATTGTTATTATTATTATTATTATTATTATTATTATTATTAAGTGTGGGTTATTTGTATATTGTTCCATCGATGGTGTTGTAGCCTTCTATATTCAAAATCTCTAGTGATATGCCCTCTCTTGGAGAATATAAATATAATCTAGCACCCTCTACGGTGCCACGAATACCCACAATGGCCGCCTGTCACTATTCCTGTTGCTACAGAGGCACCCTTCCCACGTACCTCGCTTCACGATGCTGCATATCATCGACTCTTTGAAGCAGTACCTGGGTTCTTACAGCGGTCTTGTGAAGTCTTCGGGCGAGTGTTTGAGAGTGGCCCACATGTATCACCCTGTATCCAAGGCACGGACACAGGAAAGGATAAGATACATTGTTCGGGAGACTCTCTCAATATTCGAAGGCTTTGTGGGGATTTGCTGCGGACGTTCACTGTATCAAAGACGCATACGAAAAATTTATGTATCTTGTGGTATGTGATGCCCGCGGGTATATATATGTCTTTGAGATCTTTGCGTGTTATGATTGGTCAATGTATTCAGTAAACATTGTACATGGTACAGTACGACGTGTACAACATCTGGGTATCTTTATTGTAGACGTTTCGCCATACAGTGGCTTTATCAATACAAATATCAATACAAATTCAAGGACATAATTTTAAGACAGTAAAACTATATACAAACGATGAGGTAATCAGTCCCTCAGTTTTGGAGGGACTGATTACCTCATCTTTTGTATATAGTTCTACTGTCTTAAAATTATGTCCTAGAATTTGTATTGATAAAGCCACTGGAGGGCGAAACGTCTACAATAAAGATACCCAGATGTTACACATGTGTCTTATTTTATAGCAAACAATACCTGTCAAAGAATATGTTATGAATAACTCACATTACAGAGAAAACATTACACGACGTTTCGAACAGTCCTTAGTTAGTCGTGAGTAGTTTCAGTCACTCTGAAAGAAGGGCTCTTGATTTAAAGAGTTGTTTCAGTCACGCTGAAAGAAGGGCTCTTGATTTAAAAAGTCGTTTCAGTCACTGAAAGAAGGGCTCTTGATTTAAAGAGATGTTTCAGTCACGCTGAAAGAAGGGCTCTTGATTTAAAGAGTTGTTTCAGTCACGCTGAAAGAAGGGCTCTTGATTTAAAGAGTCGTTTCAGTCACTGAAAGAAGGGCTCTTGATTTAAAAAGTCGTTTCAGTCACTGAAAGAAGGGCTCTTGATTTAAAGAGTCGTTTCAGTCACTGAAAGAAGGGCTCTTGATTTAAAGAGTTGTTTCAGTCACGCTGAAAGAAGGGCTCTTGATTTAAAAAGTCGTTTCAGTCACTGAAAGAAGGGCTCTTGATTTAAAGAGATGTTTCAGTCACGCTGAAAGAAGGGCTCTTGATTTAAAGAGTTGTTTCAGTCACGCTGAAAGAAGGGCTCTTGATTTAAAGAGTCGTTTCAGTCACTGAAAGAAGGGCTCTTGATTTAAAGAGTTGTTTCAGTCACGCTGAAAGAAGGGCTCTTGATTTAAAAGTCGTTTCAGTCACTGAAAGAAGGGCTCTTGATTTAAAAAGATGTTTCAGTCACGCTGAAAGAAGGGCTCTTGATTTAAAGAGTTGTTTCAGTCACGCTGAAAGAAGGGCTCTTGATTTAAAGAGTCGTTTCAGTCACTGAAAGAAGGGCTCTTGATTTAAAGAGTTGTTTCAGTCACGCTGAAAGAAGGGCTCTTGATTTAAAAAGTCGTTTCAGTCACTGAAAGAAGGGCTCTTGATTTAAAGAGATGTTTCAGTCACGCTGAAAGAAGGGCTCTTGATTTAAAGATTTGTTTCAGTCACGCTGAAAGAAGGGCTCTTGATTTAAAGAGTCGTTTCAGTCACGCTGAAAGAAGGGCTCTTGATCTCAAAACTAGACTTGTCCAACCCTTTTCTAGGATCTAACCTCATTGCTTGCCATTCCCCCTGAGCCCTGTATCACCCCTACGTGTTTATCACTCCCTTCCCTCTCCCTTCACCTCATGAATGTAATAATATGACGCGGTTTAAAAATAGCAACATTACCCGGGGAAATCCTGAGCACTAATGAATGAGCTCTGTGAAACGTACGTCAAGCTGTACGCGTAGTACTGACGTCACGACCTCATCCCCTTCCGCGAGCATGGCTCCGTCCTCGGCTTGGAGGAGAGTTGCCGTGGTCTGATACCCCTGCAGTGGTGTTCCTAAGCCGCTCGCCGTGTCCGAACACCCACTTCATTGATTCCGCTTTGTTGCAAATAGAAGTCAGTGTTGGAGAGGGGCTCATAAAATCTGTTTTCATGTTTCGCTCTATAGTGTATGCAAGAAAAAGAAGGTAGTTTCTCTCTCTTTCTTCATTTTCACCCATTGACTCTTAGAGGACAAGGGTAGCAGGTGTAAAGAGGCTTTACCATGCATTTACACTTCTCTATCACCTTCCTATTCTCTCTCTTTCTTATTCTTTCTTTCTTTCCCATTTACACAAGGGCTTTTACAGGGCTATACTAAGAGTTTCTACCTTCCTAAGAGCTGCTCTCTACCTTCCCTACCATTATCTTTATTGTCAGGAAACTTAAATAGGAAACAGAATAAAACTGAAGGCGGTTTTGGGCCAAAAGTTGCCTTTGGTCAATTGGCGTTATATCAGGAATCATTACAGACGAAATAATGGTCTCGAGAAAGGATTAGCCATTTGAGCTTTTCGCTGCGCGTCTTGTGGAGTCAAATATGGTACCTTGGAAAATGTTTACCTTGTATATAGCAGTCAGGTCACTCCAAGATCTATCTAGTGTTGAAGAACAAAATGGCACAATACCGTGACTGGAACAATATACAAATAACCCGAACATAAGACGGAGAAGCTTACAATGACACTAGTAGGTAAATGGTCAAAACTAATCTGTATTATTTTTATATTGCGGATAAGACTATATATGGAAATAAGGTAAAGGACTAATGGTTGTGTTTAACAAGTTAGAGGGGGAATCTCATTATATATATATATATATATATATATATATATATATATATATATATATATATATATATATATATATATATATATATATAATATTTATTCTTTATTTCAGCACGTCGGCCGTTTCCCACCGAGGCAGGGTGACCCAAAAGGAAAAACGAAGTTTCTCCTTTTACATTTAGTAATATATACAGGAGAAGGGGTTACTAGCCCCTTGCTCCCGGCATTTTAGTCGCCTCTTACGACACGCATGGCTTACGGAGGAATAATTCTGTTCCACTTCCCCATGGAGATAGGAGGAAATAAGAACAAGAACTAGTAAGAAAACAGAAGAAAACCCAGAGGGTGTGTGATATATATATATATATATATATATATATATATATATATATATATATATATATATATATATATATATATATGCTTGTACATGAATGTGTAGTGTGACCTAAGTGTAAGTAGAAGTAACAAGACATACTACCTGAAATCTTGCATGTTTATGAGACAGAAAAAAAACACCAGCAATCCTACCATCATGTAAAACAATTACAGGCTTTCGTTTTACACTCACTTGGCCAGACGGTAGTACCTCCTTGGGCGGTTGCTGTCTACCAACCTACTACCTAGAATATATATATATATATATATATATATATATATATATATATATATACAAACACTGATCTCTGGCCGACGGAGACTCGAACCTACGAACCTCATGACAAGGTACGCAGTGCTTTACCGACCGTACCACACTGGTCCAATACCTTGGCATCCAGCTTTCGCTAGACGTTATTCCAAGGCAGCCAGCTTTCAGGCAGGAAGGCTTACAGCTTTTCATCTCATCCCCTGCATGCATCGACACAACTAGAGATTTTTACAATGCTAGGAATTCGCAAGAGCAGGCGAAATATTCACAAACACTGATCTCTGGCCGACGGAGACTCGAACCTACGAACCTCATGACAAGGTACGCAGTGCTTTACCGACCGTACCACACTGGTCCAATACCTTGGCATCCAGCTTTCGCTAGACGTTATTCCAAGGCAGCCAGCTTTCAGGCAGGAAGGCTTACAGCTTTTCATCTCATCCCCGCATGCATCGACACAACTAGAGATTTTTACAATGCTAGAATTCGCAGAGCAGGCGAAATATTCACAAACACTGATCTCTGGCCCGGAGCTCGAACCTACGAACCTCATGCAAGGTACGGTACGACCGTACACACTGGTAACCTTGTCCATTGAGCGTTCAAGGCGAGCTTCAGGCGGAAGGCTTCAGCTTTCATCTCATCCCCTGCATGCATCGACACAACTAGAGATTTTTACAATGCTAGGAATTCGCAAGAGCAGGCGAAAATTCACAAACACTGATCTCTGGCCTTCCTGCCTGAAAGCTGGCTGCCTTGGAATAACGTCTAGCGAAAGCTGGATGCCAAGGTATTGGACCATGTGGTACGGTCGGTAAGCACTGCGTACCTTGTCATGAGGTTCGTAGGTTCGAGTCTCCGTCGGCCGAGATCAGTGTTTGTGAATATTTCGCCTGCTCTTGCAATTCTACATATATATATATATATATATATATATATATATATATATATATATATATATATATATATATATATATATATATATATATATATGTATATATATATACAAAAGATCACAGTAAACAGGTGATATCAAAATATGCAAGAAAACCACTATGAAAAATGAAGAATTCCAAGCGCTTCGTGACTACTCACATTATCAAGGAACTATGTTCCTTGATAATGTGATATCACAACTTAATTCTTCTATTTATTCATAGTGGTTTTCTTAATATATATATATATATATATATATATATATATATATATATATATATATATATATATATATATATATATATATATATATATATATATATATATATATATGCAAAAAGATCACAGTAAACAGGTGATATCAAAATATGCAAGAAAACCACTATGAAAAAATAGAAGAATTCCAAGCGCTTTCGTGACTACTCACATTATCAAGGAACTATAACAGGAAACATGACAAGAAGGGCTTATATAAGGGCGAGATTACACCTACAGTCACATCACTAACAAGACTACACCTCACAGTAGCGTAACATCTCAGACTCTGTGAAGAGGAACATAAGAAAGGACCTGAAACTCTTCCCAAGAATTAAGATTAGTCAATTTATCATTAAATTCTTCCCAAATTTTATTAATTATAAATGAATCAATTTATATAAACCAAAAGAAAATAATATGAATATTTCTTTTGGTTTATATTAATTGATTCATTTATAATTAATAAAATTTTGGAAGAATTTAATGATAAATGACTAATCTTAATTCTTGGAAGAGTTTCAGGTCCTTTCTTGTTCCTTCACAGAGTCGTGAGATGTTACGCTACTGTGAGGTGAGTCTTTGTTAGTGTGATGTGACTGTGAGTCTCGCCCTTAGCCCTTCTTGTCATGTTTCTGTTATAGTTCCTTGATAATGTGGTACACAAGCTTGAATTCTTCTATTTTTCATAGTGATTTTCATATTATATATATATATATATATATATATATATATATATATATATATATATATATATATATATATATATATATATATATATATATATATATATATAATAATAAGTGTAAATTCAAGATTATGTGGATTAAAATAAGGGTCGGATGCGAAAAGTGGGTCATAATAAGCGTGTATGCACCTGGAGAAGAGAGGAGTGTAGAGAGAGAGAGAGATTTTGGGAGATGTTAAGCGAATGTATAGGAACTTTTGAACCAAATGAGAGAGTAATTGTGGTAGGGGACCTAAATGCTAAAGTGGGAGAAACATGCAGAGAGGGTGTAGTAGGTAAGTTTGGGGTGCCAGGTGTAAATGATAATGGGAGCCCTTTGATTGAACTTTGTATAGAACGGGGTTTAGTTATAGGTAATACATATTTTAAGAAAAAGAGGATAAATAAGTATACAAGATATGATGTAGGGCGTAATGACAGTAGTTTGTTGGACTATGTATTGATAGATAAAAGACTGTTGAGTAGACTTCAGGATGTACATGTTTATAGAGGGGCTACAGATATATCAGATCACTTTTTAGTTATAGCTACAGTGGGAGTAAAAGGTAGATGGGATACAAGGAAAATAGAATCAGTAAGTAAAAGAGAGGTGAAGGTTTATAAACTAAAAGAGGAGGCAGTTAGGGTAAGATATAAACAACTATTGGAGGATAGATGGGCTAGTGAGAGTGTAGGCAATGGGGTCGAAAATGTATGGGGTAGATTTAAAAATGTAGTGTTAGAGTGTTCAGCAGAAGTTTGTGGTTACAGGCGAGTGGGTGCGGAGGGAAGAGGAGCGATTGGTGGAATGATGATGTAAAGAGAGTAGTAAGGGAGAAAAAGTTAGCATATGAGAGGTTTTTACAAAGTAGAAGTGATGCAAGGAGGGAAGAGTATATGGAGAGAAAAAGAGAGGTTAAAAGAGTGGTGAAGCAATGTAAAAGAGAGCAGATGAGAGAGTGGGTGAGATGTTATCAGCAAATTTTGTTGAAAATAAGAAAAAGTTTTGGAATGAGATTAATAAGTTGAGGAAGCCTAGAGAACAAATGGATTTGACAGTTAAAAATAGGAGAGGAGAGTTATTAAATGGAGAGTTAGAGGTATCGGGAAGATGGAGAGAATATTTTGAGGATTTGTTAAATGTTGATGAAGACAGGGAAGCTGTGATTTCGTGTGTAGGGCAAGGAGGAATAACATCTTGTAGGAGTGTGGAAGAGCCAGTTGTGGGTGTAGGGAAGTTCGTGAGGCAGTGGGTAGAATGAAAGGGGTAAGGCAGCTGGGATTGATGGGATAAAGATAGAAATGTTAAAAGCAGGTGGGGATATAATTTTGGAGTGGTTGGTGCTATTATTTAATAAATGTATGGAAGAGGGTAAGGTACCTAGGGATTGGCAGAGAGCGTGTATTGTTCCTTTGTATAAAGGCAAAGGGGACAAAAGAGAGTGCAAAAATTATAGGGGAATAAGTCTGTTGAGTGTACCTGGTAAAGTGTATGGTAGAGTTATTATTGAAAGAATTAAGAGTAAAACAGAAAGCAGGATAGCAGATGAACAAGGGGCTTTAGGAAAGGTAGGGGGTGTGTAGACCAAGTGTTTACAGTGAAACATATAGGTGAACAGTATTTGGATAAGGGTAAAGATGTTTTTGTGGCATTTATGGATTTGGAAAAGGCATATGATAGGGTAGATAGGGGGGCAATGTGGCAGATGTTGCAGGTGTATGGAATAGGAGGAAGGTTACTGAAAGCAGTGAAGAGTTTTTATGAGGATAGTGAGGCTCAGGTTAGAGTGTGTAGGAGGGAAGGAGACTATTTCCCAGTAAAAGTGGGCCTTAGACAAGGATGTGTGATGTCACCGTGGTTGTTCAATATATTTATAGATGGGGTTGTAAGAGAAGTGAATGCGAGGGTCTTGGCAAGAGGTGTTGGGCTAAAAGATAAAGAAGCAAATACAAAGTGGGAGTTGTCACAGTTGCTTTTGCTGATGACACTGTGCTTTGGGAGATTCTGAAGAGAAGCTGCAGAGGTTGGTGGATGAATTTGGTAGGGTGTGTAAAAGAAGAAAATTGAAAGTGAATATAGGAAAGAGTAAGGTGATGAGGATAACAAAAAGAATAGGTGACGAAAGATTGGATATCAGATTGGAGGGAGAGAGTATGGAGGAGGTGAATGTATTCAGATATTTGGGAGTGGACATGTCGGCGGATGGGTCTATGAAGGATGAGGTGAATCATAGAATTGATGAGGGGAAAAGGGTGAGTGGAGCACTTCGGAGTCTGTGGAGACAAAGAACCTTGTCCATGGAAGTAAAGAGGGAATGTATGAGAGTATAGTTATACCAACGCTCTTATATGGGTGTGAAGCATGGGTGATGAATGTTGCAACGAGGAGAAGGCTGGAGGCAGTGGAGATGTCATGTCTGAGGTCAATGTGTGGTGTGAATATAATGCAGAGAATTCGGAGTTTGGAAATTAGGAGGAGGTGCGGGATTACCAAAACGATTGTCCAGAGAGCTGAGGAGGGGTTGTTGAGGTGGTTTGGACATGTAGAGAGAATGGAACGAGACAGAGTGACTTCGAGAGTGTATAAATCTGTAGTGGAGGGAAGGCGGGGTAGGGGTCGGCCTAGGAAAGGTTGGAGGGAGGGGTAAAGGAAGTTTTGTGTGCGAGGGCTTGGATTTCCAGCAAGCATGTGTGAGCGTATTTGATAGGAGTGAATGGAGGCATATGGTTTTTAATACTTGACGTGCTGTTGGAGTGTGAGCAAAGTAACATTTATGAAGGGATTCAGGAAACCGGCAGGCCGGACTTAAGTTCTGGAGATGGGAAGTACAGTGCCGGCACTCTGAAGGAGGGGTGTAAATGTTGCAGTTTTATAACTGTAGTGTAAAGCACCCTTCTGGCAAGACAGTGATGGAGTGAATGATGATGAAAGTTTTCTTTTTCGGGCCACCCTGCCTTGGTGGGAATCGGCCGATGTGTTAATAAAAAAAAAAAATATATATATATATATATATATATATATATATATATATATATATATATATATATATATATATATATATATATATATATATATATATATATATATATATATATATATATATATATATATATATATATATATATATATATATATATATATATACGTATATGCAAAACAACCACTGTGAAAAATAGCGAAATTCCAAGCGCTTTCGTGATTTCTCACATTATCAATGAACTATAAAAAACAAAGCATCAACAGGAAGGCATATAAAGGGTCAATTCTACACCTCACAATCACGTCACAACAACAAGACTACACCTCACAGTCGCGTGACAACACCCGACTCTGTGAAACACACCTGATACTCTACCCAAGCATTAAGATTTTTTTACTTGTCTAATGTATCATTAAATTCTTCCCAAATTTATTAATTTTAAATGAATCCAGTTTATATAAACCAAAAAAATTGTGTAATCATGTTTCATTTTGTCTTCTCTCTTTCCTTCCACCTCACCCCTTTATCTCTTATGCACCACTTCTATTCAATTTTTCCATCACTTCCTTCATCTCTTCCCTTTGTAGGCATCAGCATAGTTTACCAGTTCTTCTCCTGACACTTCTTCTTCTGTTCTACCTTCTTTATTTCCTCTTGTCTCATCCTTCAGCTCCTGTCTCAGCCTCCAGCTAGTCTCTTCCTACTCCTCCTCCTCCTCCTTCTCCTCCTCTTCCTGACTATCCTTCTGTTACAGCTGCCAATACATTATCCAATACGACAGACAGGCTACATGTTTATCTCAAGAGTTCTCTCTCTCTCTCTCTCTCTCTCTCTCTCTCTCTCTCTCTCTCTCTCTCTCTCTCTCTCTCTCTCTCTCTCTCTCTCTCTATCCCTCTCTCTTTCTTTCTCTCTCTCTCTCTCTCTCTATCCCTCTCTCTTTCTTTCTCTCTCTCTCTCTCTCTCTCTCTCTCTCTCTCTCTCTCTCTCTCTCTCCTTCTCTCTCTCTCTCTTTCCCTCTCTTCCCCTCTCTCTCCCTCTCTCCCCTCTCTCTCTTCTCTCTTTCTCTCTCTTTCTCTCTCTCTCTCTCTCTCTCTCTCTCTCTCTCTCTCTCTCTCTCTCTCTCTCTCTCTCTCTCTCCTCTCTCTCTCTCTCTCTCTCTCTCTCTCTCTCTCTCTCTCTCTCTCTCTTCTCTCTCTCTCTCTCCTCTCCCTCTCTCTCTCTCTCTCTCTCTCTATCTCTTTCTCTCTTTTCTCTCTCAAAACAGCTTTACGTTTTCAGGATAGGATTAGTGGGAAGGAATACGAAGAATGGTAGGGAACTAGTTTGATGTTAGGACTACTGGGAGCGGGCTAGGGCGAGTGGGAGAGGGCTAGGACTAGTGGGAGAGGGAGAGGGTGAGTGGGAGAGGGCTAGGGTGAGTGGGAGAGTTCTAGGACTAGTGGGAGAGAGCTAGGACTAGTGGGAGAGGGCTAGGGTGAGTGGAAGACGGCTAGGACTAGTTGGAGAGGGCTAAGACTACCGGGAGCGGGCTTGGGCGAGTGGGAGAGGGCTAGTATTAGTGGGACAGGGCTACGACTAGTGGGAGAGGGCTAAGGTGTGTGGAAGATGTCAAGGAGTAGTGGGAGACAGTTAGGACTAGTATGAGAGGGCTAAGGTGAGTAGGAGAGGGATAGAGTAGTGGGAGTGGGCTAGAGTGAATGGGAGAGGACTAGGAAAAGTGAGGGAGGGAGAGAGTGAGTAGGAGAGGGCTATGAGTAGTGGGAAAGGGCTAGGGTGAGTGTGAGAAGGCTAGGGTGAGTAGGAGAGGGCTACGAGTAGTGGAAGAGGGCTATGACTAGTGAGAGAGAAATAGGAGTAGTGGGAGAGGGCTACGGTGAGTGTGAGAGGGCTAGGAGTAGTGTGATAGGTCTAGGACTAGTGGGAGAGTTTTCGGGTGAGTGAAAGAGGGCTAGGAGTAGTGGGAGTGTGCTATTGTGAATGGGAGAGGATTAGGACTAGTGGGAGAGGGCTTGGGTGAGTGGGAGATGGCTGGGAGTAATGGGAGAGGCCTAGGGTGAGCGGTAGAGGGCTAGGGTGAGTGGCAGAGGGCTATGAGTAGTGGGAGAGGGCTTGTGTGAGTCGGAGTGAGCTACTAGTAGTGCGAGAGGGCCAGGACTAATGGGAGTGGGCTATTGTGAATGGGAGAGGGCTTACACTAGTGGGAGTGGGCTAAGGTAAATCAGAGAGGGCTAGGGTATATCAGAGAGGGTTAGGACTAGTGGGAGAGGGCTAGGACGAGTGGGAGAGGACGAGGGAGGGTGGGAGAGGGATAGCAATGGGCGAATTATTAAAATCTTATGGATGCAAGGAAGAGTAGGTGTAAGAGAAGGAGGAGGAGGAAGAAGAAACTGATTTAGAGGGAATAGGAAGACGGATGGAAAGAGAGGAGAGAGTAATAATAAAAAAAAATCCCTTTGAATAAATCTCACAGAAGAAATTTTCCAGAATAAATCCGCTCGAAATTTAAAAGAGTAAATCCACTCGAATTTTTCAGAATAAATATTAAAGGAGAAATCCTCTAGAGAAAATTCCTAGAAGAAATCCCATTAGAATTAAAAAAATCCCTAGAGGAAATTCCTTGAGGAAATCCCTTAGGATATCCCATTAGATGAAATCCTCAGAAAATATCCCTAAAGGAAATCCCTTAGGATATCCCATTAGACGAAATCCTCAGAAAATATCCCTAGATGAAATTTAATTAGACTAAATTAGCTAGAGGAAATAATATAGAGAATAATATCTTAGAAGAAATCCCCTTTATGAAATTCCCCATAGGAAGTGCCCTAAGAAAATCCTAAGGAATTCTCTAGAAGAAATCCTCTAGAAGAAATCTTCATAGAAGACATCACCTGAATAAATCCCCTAGACAAAATCCCCTACAAGAAATCCTCGAACAAATCCCCTAGAAGACAGGCTCTCAAGTAAATCCAACAGAAAATTCCCATGAAGAAATCCCCCAGAAGATACACCCTCAAATAAATCCAAAAGAGGAAATTCCCATGAAGAAATCCCCCAGAAGATACACCCTCAAATAAATCCAAAAGACGAAATTCCCATGAAGAAATGCCCCCATAAAACATGCACAGATTTTATCCTAACCCAAACCTCGTGAAAGAAAGTTGTTAACCCGCGTTCTTCCTCGTCTTCCATACTTCTTCACCTATCCCGGAAAACTATCCACTGCCTGGGGATACATGCAAGGGACCCTGGTATCCCTTCCTCCTGTGGTAGCCCCTTAGTGGTATACGATATTCCTCTAAGAATTTCTAGCCATCTTCGGGGATAGTAACATAAAGCTCGGGTTTGAAAAATATTTCTCGAGGCGTTTTTGCCCTAACATTTTGAACGTAAGTCAAAAAGCATTTTGAAACGGACGATTTTGATGTCTAGTTAAAATTGTTGTGAATATTGAGCAGTATTAAAATGTGTACTTATCTAATGGCCCTCGTCTATTTGTGGTTTATATATATATATATATATATATATATATATATATATATATATATATATATATATATATATATATATATATATATATATATATATATATATATACATATGTGTGTGTGTGTGTGTGTGTGTGGCAGTTATGGATTTGGAAAAGGCGTATGGCAGGGTGGATAGGGAAGCAATGTGGCAGATGTTGCAAATGTATGGAATAGGAGGTAGGTTACTGAAAGCAGTGCATATGTATAGTAATAATGAAATACTGTATACATGAACATAACGATGATATGATAATAATAATAATAATAATAATAATAATAATAATAATAATAATAATAATAATAATAATAATAATAATAATAATAATAATAATAATAATAATAATAGTAATAATAATAATAATAATAAAACTAAGAAGAAGAAGAAAAGAAGTATTCGCAGTTATTTTAATAGTTAAATTATAGATGTCTTAGTACCCAGGAGGGAGGAAATTCACTCAACTCAGTCAAGTCCTCATTTCTAATTCTCTCTCACTCACCTATTCCATTTAGAGTTCCTGCACCTGCCATAATTTTTATTGTCTTCTCTTCTGGTCATGCTTCCTGGGGAGATGGGGTTAATTCAAGTTTATTGTGGTGTTCTACAGTGTTGCGGGTCACTAGTAGTGTTGTAGAGTGTTGTAGATCCACTGGATTACAAAACGTCTGCAAGTAGACATATGTAGATGTTGCACAAGTGTCTTATTTATCCTTCCTCGTAGTGTTGCAGGTGACTTGTGGTGTTCTGCAGTGTTGCTGGTCACTTCTTGTGGTGTTCTACAATGTTCTATATCAATTTTATGGTGTTCTACGGTGTTCATGTCACTTGTTTTGGTGTTTTAGTGTCCCAGGTTACTTGCGGTGTTCTACAGTGTTCCAGGTCACTATTATGGGTGTCTACAGTGTTCCAATTCACTATATTGGCGTTCTTCAGTGTTCTAGCTCACTACTGAAGTGTTCTGCAGTGTTCTAGCGCACTATTTGGTGTTCTGCAGTGTTTTAGGTCACTATTACTGTGGTCTACAGTGTTCCACTTCTCTATTTTAGTAGTCTACAGTGTTCCAATTAACTATTTTGGCAGTCTACAGTGTTCTAGGTCACTAATTCTGTGTCCTACTGTACGTCAGGTCACTACTCTGATGGTTTCAGTGATGCTGGTCACCGTGGTGCACAGGTGGTCCAGATCACGTGCGATGGTTTCAGTATAGCTGGTCACTGTTGCGCACAGGTGGTCCAGATCAGGTGTGATATTCTGTGGTTTTAGGGTCACTTGCTGTGTTGATCTGCAATGTTGAAAGTCAGAAAGTCACTTGTGTAATTTAATAGTGTTTTAGTTCACTTGTTGTAGTGTCAAACATTATTAGGTAACCAAACTGTTATATTAGAACAGAAATCCCGAAATTTAGACCAAAAGCTAAAATTTTAATTGTATGGGGAAGCCGTTTTAATTTTTATATGAAATTTTTATAAAAAGGTATGTGAAGTTCACGGATTTATTTAATTTATAAACTTCTAACGTCCAATCATAGCTACTGATCATTGAGTGTATATACTGTCCAATCATAGCTACTGATCATTGAGTGCATATACTGTCCAATCATAGCTACTGATCATTGAGTGTATATACTGTCCAATCATAGCTACTGATCATTGAGTGCATATACTGTCCAATCATAGCTACTGATCATTGAGTGTATATACTGTCCAATCATAGCTACTGATCATTGAGTGTATATACTGTCCAATCATAGCTACTGATCCTTCAGTGCATATACAGTCCGACCATATCTACCGCTCCATCAGTGTATATACCGAAATATAAATAGTGGAATATATCATGTTTCTTCATGAATGACTTGATCAAAACGAGTATTTTTTCACCAGTAGTTTTCATAGTTAAAAGCTTGAAAATAATTATATATTCAACAGATTAATGTGTATATTCCAGAAACAGAAGTAACGTTACTTCAGCTGCTGGATTCAGTCATTCATTTATTCATTTACCTATGAATTCTGCTGCACAAAAAGCCGACAAATCCTTTGATGGATCTAGAAACATTTAGGGACGACAATCTAAATCATTTTTTATGACCTAGACTCAAAATTTGGTTAGTTCAATAATGTCTGATATAATCCTAACACCACAGGACTTTGAGAAAACAATAAATAATACGCCCATGGACTCTACCCTGTCTTATCAGAGACTAACTCACGTTAACTTCCACTGTTAAATTCTTTTAATCCCTCATACATTCTAGGAAATATTTCGCACACGATTTTAATACGTTGTGCGCGATAGTACACGCTTCCCTGGCTTCTGCTAGGCAATGACCAAAGTGGTATAATGCCATCTTGTATTTTTTCACACCCAAATGTAGATTTTCCTTTAGAAATGGTGTCCAGCTGAATCATTCACGTCAGTGTTTGAGGTCGAGAATTCTTCGTAATTTCTCAGATATCAAACAGCTGAGACTCAATGAATGTTTACACTCATCACGATATGACTTAGGGCAATCCATTTATGTTCCTGCGAACCACAAGAACACTGTTTTAAAACCTCTGTTCTGGAGTGTACTAGGTAACTTGTGGTGTTCTGGAGTGTACTAGGTAACTTGTGGTGTTCTGGAGTGTACTAGGTAACTTGTGGTGTTCTGGAGTGTACTAGGTAACTTGTGGTGTTCAGGAGTGTACTAGGTAACGTGTGGTGTTATGAAGTGTCATGGGTGACATGTGGTGTTCTGGAGTGTACTAGGTAACTTGTGGTGTTCAGGAGTGTACTAGGTAACTTGTGGTGTTCTGGAGTGTACTAGGTAACTTGTGGTGTTCTGGAGTGTACTAGGTAACTTGTGGTGTTCTGGAGTGTACTAGGTAACTTGTGGTGTTCAGGAGTGTACTAGGTAACGTGTGGTGTTATGAAGTGTCATGGGTGACATGTGGTGTTCTGGAGTGTACTAGGTAACTTGTGGTGTTCAGGAGTGTACTAGGTAACTTGTGGTGTTCTGGAGTGTACTAGGTAACTTGTGGTGTTCTGGAGTGTACTAGGTAACTTGTGGTGTTCTGGAGTGTACTAGGTAACTTGTGGTGTTCAGGAGTGTACTAGGTAACGTGTGGTGTTTTGAAGTGTCATGGGTGACATGTGGTGTTCTGGAGTGTACTAGGTAACTTGTGGTGTTCAGGAGTGTACTAGGTAAATTGTGGTGTTCTGGAGAGTACTAGGTAACTTGTGGTGTTCTGGAGTGTACTAGATAACTTGTGGTGTTCTGGAGTGTACTAAGTAACTTGTGGTGTTCTGGAGTGTACTAGACAACTTGTGGTGTTCTGGAGTGTACTAGGTAACTTGTGGTGTTCTGGAGTGTACTAGGTAACATGTGTTCTGGAGTGTACTAGGTAACATGTAGTGTTCTGGAGTGTACTAGGTAACATGTAGTGTTCTGGAGTGTGCTAGGTAACATGTGGTGTTCTCGAGGGTACTAGGAAACTTGTGGTGTTCTGGACTGTATTATTTAACTTGTGTTCTTCTGGAGTGTACTAGGTAACTTTTGGTGTTTTGAAGTGTCCTGGGTGACATGTGGTGTTCTGGAGTGTACTAGGTAACTAGTGATGTTTTACAGTGTTCCAGATTACTTGTAGTTTTCTACAGTGTTCTAGATTACTTGTTGCGGTGCTCTATAGTGTTCCAGATTGCTTGTTTGGTTGTACAGTGTTACAAGGTAATTGTGGTGTTCTGCAGGGTTCCAGGTTACTTGTTGTGGTGTTCTACAGTGTTCCAGACTTGTATTCGACAATATTCCAGGTTACCTGTTGTGATGATCTGTTCCAGGTCACACTTGATATAAAGTACAAGTGTTCCACGACACTTGTTAGAGATCCATTGTGTTCCATTGTATCACAGAGATACAACCTCACATGTATCGAAAAAAAGGAACTTAAGAAAGTAAAGTTAAAAAAACACTAGACGGTCCTCTTGGCTCATACTTGACACATCTTAATCTTGTAAGAGTACACAGATAGCCAATACATAGGAGAGAGAAGATTATGGCGACGTTTCGGTCAGACGTGGACCATTTAAAAGTCACACAAGCATACGAGAGTGAGGGAGCCGGTGTATATAGGCGAGGGGAACAGGGACAGAAGAATGAGAGGAAGAAAGAAAGACAACACGTGTGCTGACACTCAACACATTTTATTAGCTACATTTCATTCCTAGGAGTGTTTATTGCAGGGAATTATTCGCACAAATTACTTAACCACACACGCCAATTCAGACCAGAGGAAAGGGTAGTTGGGGCCGTGACTGGCATTTCTGACCACCGTGTCCTCTCCGACAGGCGATTTATTCAAGCGATTCTACTAGCATAACCTTATCTTGCAAATTATTGCATATATATATATATATATATATATATATATATATATATATATATATATATATATATATATATATATATATATATATATATATATATATATATTATAATAGGAGGTACCACCTCTAGAACTTTATATATATATATATATATATATATATATATATATATATATATATATATATATATATAATATATATATATATATATATAGTCGTGCCGATTAGGTAAAACTTGCTATTTTGGCTTAAATAGCAACGCTCACCTTGCCATATAAGACAAGTGAAAATTTGTGTATGCAATAATTCGCCAAAATCATTCTGAACAGAACGAAAAATATATTTCATTGTGTTTGTTTATTATTAAATTAATGTTAACGTATCTAAAATATATTTAGTTGGGTTAGCTAATTAAATTGCGCTTGTTGTAATAAGGTTAGGTAGGTTCAAAGTTTCTCTTGGTACAAAATTATAAATTCTTACATTAACATAAATGAAAAATATATCTTTAAACGTATAAGAGAAGATTTTAGAAGGACTTAATTTTAGATGAGTTCTTGCTATTGACCAGTTTTACCTAATCGGCACGACATATATATATATATATATATATATATATATATATATATATATATATATATATATATATATATATATATATATATATATATATATATATATATATATATATATATATATATATATATATATGTCGTGCCGATTAGGTAAACTGGTCAATTAGCAAGAACTCATCTAAAATTAAGTCCTTTCTAAAATTTTCTCATATACGTTTAAAGATATATTTTTTTCATTTATGTTAATGTAAGAATTGATAATTTTGTACCAAGAGAAACTTTGAAAACCTACCTAACCTTATTACAACCAGCGCAATTTAATTTAGCCTAACCCAACTAAATATATTTTAGATACGTTAATATTAATTTAATAATAAACAAACACAATGAACTATATTTTTTCGTTATGTTCAGAATGATTTTGGCGAAATTATTGCATACACAAATTTTCACTTGTCGTATATGGCAAGGTGAGCGTTGCTATTTAAGCCAAAATCGCAATTAATCGCACGACATATATATATATATATATAATATATATATATATATATATATATATATATATATATATATATATATATATATATATATATATATATATATATATATATATATATATATATATATATATATATATATATATATATATATATATATATATATATATATATATATATATATATATATATATATATATATATATATATATATATATATATATATATGTATATATATGTATATATTATATATATATACATATATATATATATATATATATATATATATATATATATATATATATATATATATATATACATACGTATATATAGGTATAATGATCTCAAGAAAGAGTGCTATAATACGTTTCATTATATATAAATATATATATCGACAACTGGAGTTAATTAAGAACCTTCCTGAGCTGCAGTACGCGAAGGTAAACTCAAGCTCATCATATACACTTCATTATTTACATCATTATATTTTTCATATGTTTCACTGTGTGCTTCATTATATGTTTCACTGTATGTTTCATTACGTCATTTATTATATTTTTTCTTTTAAAAAATTTCATTGTATGGGATTTTAAATTTTCATTATACTTTAAATGTTTTATTATTAAATGTTTCACTTTAAATGTTTCATTATATAATGTTATGTTCTGAGTGTTGTAGAAATGCAAAAAACCTTGCGGGTTTAGCGCTTCACGGTGAACACAGTCTCTATTTTTTTTTTACTGTTGGTCCTCTGCGGTGAAATAATCGAAGGGCTCTTGATCAGAGGGATTGGAGCTCTCCTCCCTTGGATTAAACATTATTACCTCCTCTCCCCCCAATTCTGACATTGTAGGAACCGTGAGAATTTTGAGCTTTCTCGTGAATATGAATGGAATAATGACTGTTAACGTGATTTGTTTTAGCTTCAATCTCTTATTGTGTCTGTCTGTCTGTCTGTCTGTCTGTCTGTCTGTCTGTTCTCTCTCTCTCTCTCTCTCTCTCTCTCTCTCTCTCTCTCTCTCTCTCTCTCTCTCTCTCTCTCATAAACTAAACATTCTTCACACACGTCTTTCTGGTCACACCTGTTATATACTAACAGTAAGACCTAACACAAGGCCTTGCATTTCGTGGTGAAAAAATGAAGCCAAATCATATTATTTTAGTTCAAATGATAAACTTTAACACTTTTTTCCAATGATTTATATGCATATTTTATCTAAAAAAATGAAGTTTATCAGAAAATGCTTTGAAGACCAGTAGTGACACTTTTAGTGTCCTCATTCACTGTATAATGGAAGTTGCTCCGTAAATGTGAATGTTTACGTTCATGTTACAGTATGTAATAGATCAAACTCGGGCTTTTAACTCTGTTCCTACAGACACTCTTAATTTGCTTTTCGCTTCAAGTTAATATCATCAGTTTGTTTGTAACAGTTGAAACATAAATTGTTTACATATATCCGGATGTTATCCTGTAAACACTTCTGGGGCCTCGTTCCTAGGATTTTTGTGTATCCAGATGCTCTAATTCTTGTTTTTGTGTTATGGGTAATGGAGTTTAAAGTTTGTCGACAGCACTAGTGTATTCATATGCCCTTTGCAAGTAGTTCCAGACTTATGGGACACCCATATGCTCCTTGCACGTGGTTCCAGACTTATGGGACACCCATATGCTCCTTGCACGTGGTTCCAGACTTATGGGACACCCATATGCTCCGTGCAAGTGGTTCCAGACTTATGGGACACCCATATGCTCCTTGCACGTGGTTCCAGACTTATGGGACAGACTTATGGGGTTAAAGCCTGTCGACTACACTACTCCCTTTAAGGCTACAAGTAACTTTTTTCACCACTAGACAAGAATACTTTAATCCCAAAAACAGGGTTTAAAATAAACTCTCAGCATATATACGTTGAGAGAAATACATATCTCTGAGTATATATCCTGCCTTGTCTCTGCATAGACATTCCTTAACCCAGTGAAGTTCTCCTGGTAAAAACAGCCTGGTTGACCAGACAGTCAAGAAATCCAAATGGGGTGTATGGGTATGGAAAAAAAACTTGAAAATAGTCACAGGTATACCACAGGTTTGACATTACCTTTATGCTGGTGAAGAGTTCTTGATCCAAGAAAGTGCAGCTAACTTCCTTTGATCGGAAGTGATTACCTCTCATTTCCTAAGCTCTGTATGACCCCTTCGGGCTTAGAGCTGAACAATGAACGTAGAAGAACTGAAGAAGCCAGTGGCTTCTTCAGTCCAATACAGAGAATAACAGTGAAAGATGAGGAAGAGTTTGTCGGTTTTCAAAGTCATTTGCATCCCACCTGTCAGATACATTTTGGGATCTTGATCCAGGGATTTCCATAACACTTGCTTAACCTGCAGGCATGACCAATGGTGACTCCGCCTCCTGCTGCTTCTACTCACCTGACTGCCCAATATAAGGAATATGCTCTACATTTCTCTAGATTAATGGACTGAACACATCGATTACAGGCTGATGGACTGATTACCTCAAGCTTCTCATCTCCCATTGCTATTCTCTGTATTGGACTGAAGAAGCCAATGGCTGACGAAACGTTTCCTCACTGAAGATTCCCAAATATTGCTTAAGTGTCTAATTCTTCAGTGAATACGACAGTAGTTTGGCTTGGGTAATTAATTTCACTGTTCCAACACAAGACATTATAGGTCACATCACTGCTGAATCACATCATTTAGATGTGGTTAGCAGTGATAAGTAGGCAGGAAGGTATACCTTACAGGTGAACAGTGACAGGGAAAATATCAGGAATATCTGGTGTGTGTGTGTGTGTACTCACCTAATTGTGGTTGCAGGGGTCCCGACTCTTCACTTACCGCTAGTACTCACCTAATTGTGGTTGCAGGGGTCGAGACTCAGCTCCTGGCCCCGCCTCTTCGCTGTCCGCTACTGGGTCTCTGCTCTCCCTGCTCCATGAGCTTTATCATACCTTGTCTTAAAACTATGTATGGTTCCCGCCTCCACTATATCGTTCGCTAGACTATTCCACTTCCTAACTACTCTTTGGCTGAAGAAGTGCTTCCTAACATCCCTTTGACTCATCTGAGTCTTCAGCTTCCAGTTGTGTCCCCTTGTTTCTGTGTTCCCTCTCTGGAACATCCTGTCACTATCTACCTTGTCGATTCCCTGCAGTATTTTGTATGTCGTTATCATGTCTCCTCTAACCCTTCTGTCCTCCAGTGTTGTTAGTCCTATTTCCCTCAACCTTTCTTCATAGGACAGTCCCCTGAGCTGTGAAACTAGCGCCTTGTCGCAAACCTTTGCACTTTCTCTAATTTCTTGACGTGCTTGACCAGGTGTGGGTTCCAGACTGGTGCTGCATACTCTAGTATGGGCCTGACGTACACGGTGTACAGTGTCTTGAACGATTCCTTGTTAAGGTAACGGAACGCTAATCTTAGGTTTGCCAGTCGCCCATATGCTGCCGCGGTTATCTGGTTGATGTGTGTTTCCGGAGACGTGCTTGGCGTTATACTCACCCCAAGGTCTTTTTCCTTTGATGAGGTTTGTAGCCTTTGTCCACCTAGCCTGTACTCTGTCAGCGGTCTTCTTTGCCCTTATCCGATCCTCATGACTTTGCATTTGGTGGGGTTAAATTCGAGAAGCCAGTTGTTAGACCAGATGTCAAGCTTGTCCAGGTCTCTTTGAAGTCCTGCTTGGTCTTCATCCGATGTGATTCTCCTCATTAATTGCACATCATCTGCGAACAGAGACACTTCTGAGTCTATCCCATCCGTCATGTCATTCACATATACCAAGAATAACACTGGTCCTAGGACTGACCCCTGCGGTACACCGCTCGTCACAGGCGCCCACTGTGATACCTCATCCCGCACCATGACCCGTTGTTGCCTCCCTGTGAGGTATGTGTGTGTGTATCTGTGTGTGTGTCTGTGAATGATAGATATATCCAACGTGTGACTGGCCAGTTATTCCCGCCTGTTGGGAGATCAGGTACAACTCATCAGGTATATCTGATAGGCAGGAAAGAAGGCTTACCGAGACTTTAGTCAAAAAATTATTAAACTCGGTAAAAGAGAATCATTAAATAACTTAAATCTGAAAACTTAATTCTGAAATTAAAATCTTAAGAGTTTCACACTTAATTGAAAAATAAATTAATTCACAGACAGATTTAAATCTTTAATGTAAAAGGTATAATGACGCAAGAAGCAGGTGTGCTGACGCAAGTTGCGGGGGCAATGACGCAAGAAGGATTTTTATAATGACGCAAGAAACATATATAATGAGGGAAGAAACATTTATAACGAAGCAAGAATCATTTATAATGACGCAAGAAGCATTTCTAATGACGCAATAAACATTTATAATGAAGCGAGAAACAGGTATAATAAAGCGAGCACTATGATGCGAGTAACAGCAGTGGTAGCCATACCAAAAACAACAGTAGCAGCACCAGTAGCAGCAGCACCACCACCACCACCACCACCACCACCACCACCAGTAGCAACAGAAGCACCAGTAGTAGCGGCAGCAGCAGCACCAGTAGCAGCAGCAGAAGCAGCAGCACCACCACCACCACAAGTGGCAGCAGCACCAGTAGTAGCAGCAGCAACAGCAGCAGAAGCAGCAGAAGTACCAGCAGCAGCAGCAGCACCACCACCACCACCACCACCACCATCACCACCACCACCACCAGTAGCAGCAGAAGCACCAGTAGTAGCGGCAGCAGTAGCACCAGTAGCAGCAGCAGCGCCAGTAGCAGCAGCAGAAGCAGCAGCACCACCACCACCACAAATGGCAGCAGCAGCAGCAGCTCCAGTAACAACAGCAGCAACACCAGTAGTAGCAGCAGCACCACCACCACCACTAGCAGTAGCAGCAGAAACAACAGCAGCAGCACCAGTAGCAGCAGCAGCAGCACCAGTAGCAGCAGCAGCACCACCACCACCATCATCAGTAGTAGCAGCAGCAGCAGCAGCACCAGTAGCAGCAGTAGCAGTAGCACCACTACAACAAGTAGCAGCAGCACCAGTAGCAGCAGCAGTAGCAGCAGTAGCAGTAGCACCACCACCACCAGTAGCAGCAATAGCAGCAGCACCAGTAGCAGCAGCAGTAGCAGCAGCACCAGTAGCAGCAGCAGTAGCAGCAGCAGCAGTAGCAGCAGCACCAGTAGCAGCAGCAGTAGCAGCAGCAGCAGCACCACCATCACCACCACCACCACCACTATCAGTAGCAGCAGCTCCAGTAGCAGCAGTAGCAGCAGTAGCAGCAGTATCAACAGCACCACCACCACCACCAGTAGCAGCAGCAGCACCAGTAGCAGCACCAGTAGCAGCAGCATCAGTAACAGCAGCAGCAGCAGTAGCACCAGTAGTAGAAGCAGCAGCAGCAGCAGCACCAGTAGCAGCAGCACCACCACCAGTAGTAGCAGCAGAAGCAGCAGTAGTAGTAGCAGCAGCAGCAGCAGCAGCAGTAGCAGCAACAGCAGTAGTAGCAGCAACAGCAGTAGCAGAAGTAGCTGCAGCAGCAACAGCAATAGCAGCAGCAGCAGCAGCAGCAGAAGCAGAAGCAGTAGCAGCAGCAGCAGCAGAAGCATTAGCAGCAGCAGCAGAAGCAGTAGCAGCAGCAGCAACAGCAGCACCAGTAGCAGTAGCAGCACCACCACCACTAGTAGCAGCAGCAGCACTACACCACCACCACCACCACCACCACCAGTAGTAGCAGTAGCAGCAGCAGCAGTGGCAGCAGTAGTAGTAGCAACAGCAGCAGCAGCAGTGGCAGCAGTAGTAGCAACAACAGCAGCAGCAGCAGTAGCAGCAGCAGCAACAGCAGCAAAGCAGCAGAAGCAGCAGTAGCAGCAGCAGTAGCAACAGCAGCAGCAGTAGCAGCAGCAGCAGCAACAGCAGCACCAGTAGCAGCAGCACCACCACCACCACCACCAGTAGTAGCAGCAGCACCACCACCACCACCACCAGTAGTAGCAGTTGCAACAGCACAGTAGCAGCAGCAGCAGCAGAAGCACCAGTAGCAGCAGTAGCAGCAGCACCAGTAGCAGCAGCATCAGCAGTAGTAGTGGCAGCAGTGGCATCAGCAGCACCAGCAGCAGCAGTAGCAGCAGCAGCAGTAGCAGCAGCAGCAGTAACATCAGCAGTAGCAGCAGCAACAACAGCAGCAGCAGAAGAAACAGCAGCATCAGCAGTAGTAGTAATACCATCAGTACCAGAAGCAGCAGAACAGCGCCTGAAGTAATAGAATAACTAGCAGCAGCAGCAGTATGAGCAGAAGCAGCAGCAGCAGTAAGAGCAGAAGCAGCAGCAGCAGACCACCATTAATACCACGACTTATAGTCATCTACAGGGTGTCTCGTAAATTTAAAGCCACGGGAGAAAAATGAAAATGAAAACAATAATACACTTTTATTGACATAAAATGTTCAGTGTGTCCACCATTATTATTATTATTATTATTATTATTATTATTATTATTATTATTATTATTATTATTATTATTATTATTATTATTATTATTATTATTATTATTATTGTTGTTGTTGTTGTTACTGATGCACGTACGCAGACGAGATATTCAACCAACACGTACACAATGAATGGTATTAGGAGCGATGATGTTCCTTGCGTCCATGATACGCTTCGTTAAATAGTTCCACACTTATGGGACACCCATATGCTCTTTGCAAGTGGTTCCAGACTTATTGGACACTCAAATGAGCCTTGGAAGTTGTTCCAGACTTATGGGACACCCATATGCTCCTTGCAAGTGGTTCCAGATTTATGGGACACCCATATGCTCGTTGCAAGTAGTTCCAGACTTATGGGACACCCATATGCTCGTTGCAAGTAGTTCCAGACTTATGGGACACCCATATGCGCCTTGCAAGTCTTAGTCACACTTGCTTCATATTCTTTAATTGCTGCTCTTCACTCTTGAAGGCCTTTTAATCCACGGAATTAGGGCTTCCCTCCTCTTAGATCATTTCCATTTCCCAAGGTCCTGTATAACTCTTGTTGGTTTAGCGCATGATCTTATGCTCTCTCTCTCTTATGCTCTTTCATATTTTGATTACATTCTATCTTTCCTCTTGCCTATTATTCCTCTTGTATTTTGCCCTACCCATTATTCTATGAACACGTCGACTCCAGGCTGGGGAACTGATTACCTTAAACGCCTCTTCATTTTCCACTGTTCTTCTCTATACTGGACTGAAAAAGCTACTGGCTGGCAAAAAGTTTCCTCAGTAAAGATTCCTAAATGTCTCATTCTTCAACTTGTCTGCTTTCCAAACTGTTTACATCACCGTTTATCCATACCTTCCTCTTTTCTTGCCTTTATGCTGCAGTTTTCCTTTTTTCCATATTCCTGACTAACTGTCTCTGCTCTCTTACTGCCTTAAGATGAGATCCTTTTGAAATCTCTGCCTCTTCATACTCTTCTTTACTCTTTTCTTCTTTCCCTGCCGTCTGTCTTTTCCCTCTCATTTCTTCGCCTTCTGTCTTAACCTCTCTGACCCCCTGCCCTCTTTTCCTGCCCTATCTCCTTTCCCTGCTTCTCAGTTCTCTCCCTTTACTTCACGTGTTCCTACCTCTCATTCTACTCCCTACAAGCGCTTCACGAAATGAACAAGACTCCCATAGTTCAAAGGTCAGTGGGCCTCTTAGCTTACACCTAAGTTAGGCACTGTAGGACCCTTTGGGAGGAGCTCTTCCCTTAAATATTATAATAATAATAATAATAATAATAATAATAATAATAATAATAATAATAATAATAATAATAATAATAATAATAATAAAATAATAATAATAATAAAATAATAATAATAATAATAATAATAATAATAATAATAATAATAATAATAATAATAATAATAATAATAATGATAATCATAATCATAATAATAATAATAATAATAATAATAATAATAATAATAATAATAATATTAATAATAATAATAATAATAATAATAATAATAATACAAGATAAAAATGAAACTTTGAAATCAAACATGTATTGTACATGTTATAGTGAAGAGGATATTTTGTTTTTGGATAAACTTGTTGTCTCCCACGAAGACAGTGTGACTCAGAGAAAACAATTACCATGCAATATAAATGATTCACATGGTAGAAGGTTATATGCAGTACTAATCTTATTTATTAAATACATATATTTTTGATAGCTTTAACAAGTTAACACAATGAATATTGATACATGGTATGTATATATGAAAGAGAATGAGGAGGACGAGTACAGGTAATATCTGTGTGGGTGAGGTGTGTGGCTGTCGATCTTCCCTACACTTTACGTTGTGTTTTTCCCTGTAAAACATGTTTCGCAAGTGATATTGTGATGCTGAATGCTCCTTGACTGTCCTCCGTGGCATATAATCAGCTTGCATTTCAATCAGGGAACGGGTGGGGATTGAACCCAAGGAAATGAGTCCTAAAACTCAAAGAACATTGCCATGGGGTCAGACCCCAAACGATCCGTGATTTGTTTGCAGTCGTGTCATTACGAATTCGTGAGTATTTAGGAGGCCTTTAAACATCGTCTGTATGTGTTATTGTCCTCCTCAGTGAGGTGTACGCTTTTCTCGCTATGAAAAACATACGCTTTCTTAGTTTTGTGTTTTACTTGCGTATTTGTGTTCGAGAATTGTAGTGTGAGGGTTCAGGGTCTGTTTGCCTAATGTTTAATTTTTCTTATCCTCCACAGGGGCTCTTGTAAACGCCTGCCTCTCTGTTGCACAGGTTTACCTGGAGTTTACCTGGAGAGGGTTTCGGGGGTCAACGCCCCCGCGGCTCGGTCTGAGGCCAGGCCTCGTGGTGTGGACAGTGGTGGACAGTATTTGGCCTGGTTAATTCATAAATAGCTCCTAAAGTGGTGA
>WNWK01001063.1:260000-280000 GCA_009830355.1 Cherax destructor | reverse complement strand
AGCTTTATTAATACATGACATGATGAAGCTGAAGGCTTGATAAAGCTCTACACAGAGGGAGGCATCATCCCAGGTCTTTCATGCCGTCAAAGTTCCATCTTCAGAAGTATGGTTTCCTGTGTCCCCCGTCTCTCATTCTTTCCCCACTGAGGTGTAAAAGACTTTATTGTTCCAGACAGTATTATTCGGAGTACATAATTTATATACAACAGCGAGTGTGCCAGATTCTGTAACTCAGATGGAACAATGATGACTATGTGTACAGCACACGTGCACAGCACACGTGCACAGTACACGTGCACAACACATAAGTACAACACACGTGTACACAAATACAACACATATACATCACACAACTACAATACACAAGTACGACACACACTAATACGACACACTAGTACAAAACACTAGTACGACACACTAGTACAAAACACTAGTACAAAATACTAGTACGACGCACTAGCACGACACACTAGTACTGCACACTAGTACGACACACTAGTACGACACACTAGTACGACACACTAGTACGACACACTAGTACGACACACTAGTACTACGTCTTTCTGTAATTTTATAATAAAAGTACGAAACACATACGTAACAAGGACACATATATAACACTTGGGTATTTTTATTGTAGAGACGTTTCGAAAACCCGTGAATTTATTGCATCAAGGCTCTGGGGATCACTTCAAACAACTAATTATAATAACTGTCGTTATTATTCTTATTAATATTCATTAAATTTGGTTAGGTTAGGTAAGGTTTGTCAGGAAACATGACAAGTGTTTTCTGAACTTTTGGTCATCTGACCGAGGCCTTCTGCTGGCTTACCGGTCTACCCCTTTAAAAATTATGGTCTTAGTTACAATAAAACTCCGGTTTTCGTCCGGTCCAAATATCATATCATTCGGATTTCGACCACGTATTCGGCGAATTTTTACTCCGGGTTTCGTACATCGACTCGGAAATCGTCCGTATCAGACGCGTCCGCCTGCCCGGGACGCCGCCGAACCTGACTCAGTCTGCCTCTGTAACCATTTTTTTTTAAATTTATGACAATTTTTTCATATATTATGAATAAATCATTACTATAATTATTATTGATTAATTTAACAAATATATTTATAATTACTGTTATTGTTATTATCTTCACATCACACACCGTCTCCAGTACTCACTCTCTGCATTGCACTAATAAAGTTAATAATGGGCGAAACGTCTCCACAATAAAGAACCATTATTAGAACAAAAATTATTTCAAAAAAGGAAAAAACCCTCTTATTGCTCCCACTAATTTCCTCGAGTGTTCCTTTGCTCTCCACCTTCAAGGTGCCTTGATGCTGGTAAAGGGTTCTTGATTTAAGGAATTGGAATGGCTTCCCACTCCTTGAATCACACCTGATTGCCTCCCATTCCTAACTTTTGTTTACCTTCTAAAATTTTGGTAATTTTCATATTTTTTTTTATATGGAAAAAATCCCATGTTGCTTTTTTTTAATGTGTTTATCAATTTCACTTTCATCAGACTCTTCTTTTGTTGTTTTCTTCGTTCTTTTATTCTTGTTTTCTTTCTATCTTGCTGTTATTTCCTCATCTTTTTGTTCTCTTGTTCTCATTATATTCGTAATTCAAGTCGTTTTCTCCTTATTCATGTGTTACCCTTCTATCTTGTTCTCTCATTCCCATGGTGTTCTCTTCTTCCTTTCTTCTTTTCCCATCTTCTTATCTCTGTGTTCTCTCCTTCCCGTCCTCCTCTTATTTCCTCTACCTATCTTCGTTTTATTCTCTGTTTTAATCTTGCTTGTCTTCTCCCTATAATGATGCTCTCTTCTTATCTTCCTCTTCTCTCTATCCGTCTACCCAACCATTCATCTATCACTTCTCTTTATCTCATTTTTCTTCTCGTCCTTCTCTTCCTCCTTCATGCACCTCATACCCTTTCGCAACACTCAGTACTCTTCCCCCTCTTCTTTTTCCATCTTCTTCTGCTTCTTCTCTTTTCTTCCTTCCTTCATTCTTTCCCTCCTTCCCCGTGAGAGTTCCATTCCTTCTCAAAATTAACACGCCGCGCTTTCTATTCAAGTTAAAAATTAACATTTCTACTTGCCAAACACATTCCTTTTCATGTCCAAAATTCATATATATTATATTTTGGTTTCCCCTGTGAATTTACAGAAAAAAAATAATTTGTTGGGAAATTAAGATTTAATTTCTGTCTAAATTAGCAAATTTTGCTTTTTGCTCATAAGCAAAATTAAATCATTAACATAGCCCTTTGTACCTGTTGTCTCTGTATACCTAGTAGTAATTAGGTACCTAAGTGTTAGTCGACTGTTCTGCGTGGCATCCTGGGTAGGGTGAGACGTATGGGCGAGTATCAAGTATCGTTCCAGACTCTGGAGCAGAACTCTTCTCCAGGCTGAGGGACTGATCACCTTAAAACTACGCCTTCCAGGGTTATGGACTGATTACATGATCTTTACATCTCTACTGCTTCTGCTGCCTCCATATTCGACTAAAGAAACTTACAGCGTAGGCGAAACGTTTCAGAATAAAGATACGTAATATTTGAACATATGTGTTACTTATAAAGTATCGTGTTTACCTAGAGAAGCTGAATACAGAAGCATACAAGGTATGTATGAAGCATGTACCATTGAGGAAACCCAGAAGATCAGATACAGAGAGAGAGCGTAGGAGATGGTACAGAAGAAGAAAACGGGTATATATTGCAACAGAGGAGAGATAGTCTTAACCGAGAGATCACTGAATTAGAGCAAACACTTAAGATTTCAAACCTAACAGAAGAAGTGCAAAGGGAACAAAGGGCCATGCAGGATATTGCAAGAAACCCAAAATATTTCTATTCCTATGCAAAATCCAAGCTAAAAACTACCTGTAGAATTGGACCATTATTGAGAGGAGATTCGTATACTGAAGATGAATTCCATGAGTGAAATCCTAAAAGAACAGTATGAGTCAGTGTTCAGCAACCCACTAAATGACAGCAAGGTAGAAAATGCAGAAATATTTTTCACTTCAGCAGAAGGCCGCGCAGACCACCTAACTGACATTAGTACAAATCCCATAGATTTCGAAAAAGAAATGGACAACATGCCCACTCACTCAGCACCTGGACCAGATTCATGGAATGCTTTATTTATAAAGAATTGCAAAGTACCATTAGCAAGAGCCCTTAGTGTTCTTTGGAGAAAGAACTTAGATCTAGGTGAAATACCGGAGGCCTTAAAGAGTGCAGACATAGCTCCTTTGCATAAGGGAGGTAGTAGAGCACTAGCTAAAATTACAGACCAGTAGCCCTCACTTCTCACATCATAAAAATCTTCGAAAGTGATGAGACGGCAGATTACAAAGTTCATGGACCAGCACAACCAACATAACCCGAACCAGCATGGCTTTAGAGCGGGACGATCATGCCTGTCACAGCTGCTGAACCATTATGACAGAATTACGGAGGCACTGGAAGACGACCAAAACGCGCATGTGATTTACACAGTTTTTGCAAAGGCGTTTGACAAATGTGATCATGGAGTGATAGCAAACAAAATGAGGGCCATGGGCATTACCGGGAAAGGAGGCAGATAAATTTTCGAGTTCCTAACACACAGAACACAAAAAGTAGTAGTGAACAGGGCAAGAACCAGCATCAGCAAGGTCAAAAGCTCAGTGCCCCAAGGCACTGTCCTGGCACCTCTGCTGTTTCTCATCCTCATAGCAGACATAGATAAAAACACCCGGCACACTTTTGTATCATCATTTGCAGATGACACTAAAATAAGCATGAAAGTCACTACGGTAGAGGACACTGAAAAATTACAGGAAGACATAAGCAGGGTCTTCCAGTGGGCAGTGGAGAACAACATGACGTTCAATGGTGATAAGTTTCAGCTGCTTAGGTATGGAAAAAATGAAGAACTCAAAAGGAACACTATATACAAAACTCAAGAGGGTCACCAAATAGAACGAAAGGAACACGTAAAGGACTTGGGAATAATTATGTCTGCTGATCTTTCTTTTAAAGACCATAACAAGACAAAGATCACAACAGCCAGGAAGATCACGGGGTGGGTATTGAGAACTTTCAAAACAAGGGAAATAATGCCGATGGTGACACTCTTCAAATTGCTAGTGCTCCCTCACTTTGAATATTGCTCAGTGCTGACGGCCCCGTTCAAAGCAGGAGAAATATCAGAGCTGGAACAAATACAGAGATCGTTTACGGCTCACATTGAGCCAATGAAACATCTAAATCATTGGGAACGCCTTCAAGTCTTGAACATGTACTCATTGGAGCGGAGGAGAGAGATACATGATAATATATACCTGGAAAGTACTCGAGAGCCTGGTCCCAAATCTGCACACTGCCATGACAACATACTGGAGTGAGAGATATGGGAGGAAGTGTAAAATAAACCCAGTGATGAGCAGGGGTGCGGTGGGGACAATAAGGAAGCACTGTATCAACATCCGGGGTTCCAGACTATTCAACATCTTACCAGAAGATATCCGAAACACGGCTGGAACAAGTGTAGAAGCCTTCAAGAGGAAACTGGACAAGTATCTTCACCAGGTGCCAGATCAACCAGGCTGTGACGGATATGTGGGGCATCGGGCCTCCAGCAACAACAGCCTGGTTGACCAGGCAAGCACCAGACGAGGGCTCAGAGAGTAGAGAAACTCTCGAAACTCTTCAAAGGTATATCAAAGGTAGCAGTACAATAGATACTTGACGTTTAGTTGACTGTTGTTAGTTACAGCGGGGCAGACATGTAGCCACTTCTCCTAACATCTAGTTACTCTGTTCACTTAGTCGTAAATAGGTACCAAGGTGTTGCTGGACTGTTGAGGATGGTATGCTTTGGAGAGGGATGGTAATACACTTTAAATAGCTCTTGGAATTCAAGTGAGAAGAGGTAGGCTAATACCTCGTAGCCACTACGGTTGACAGTGGTATGGTAGATTAGATTTGTATATTTTGTCAATGAAGTTGCTAGTTTATTGTGCACCTCGTATCCATCCTGTGGAGGGTAGCGCAAGAGCATATGGATACACAAAAGGCGTAGGAACTAGGTCCCAACAGTATTTACAGGAGTACATTTATATTTATATCTACAGTTCACTTATAAGAAATTTGTTTAATATATTATTTTTTTTAACACATCGGCCGTCTCCCACCAAGGCAGGGTGGCCCGAAAAAGAAAAACTTTCACCATCATTCACTCCATCACTGTCTTGCCAGAGGCATGCTTACACTACAGTTATGAAACTGCAACATTAACACCCCCTCCTTCAGGTATCTTATTTTCAATAATAAGATATCTTGACATGTCACATAAGTTATATTGTCTATCTCTATATTCCTCAATAAGTGGACGTTTATGGTGATACCCAAAAACTGTTGAAAAGGACACTATTGTACAGTTCAGAACATTTATTAAATTAAACGTTTCGCCACGAGTGGTTTCGCTAATCCTAATAAAAAAGCCGCACATGGTAAAACGTTTCGTTTAATATCCTGAAACGTATGTAAGTTTCTCTCTCCCGAGCCTGGATAGTGTGCCGTGGTAAGCTGAAACATGAGATAAACCTTCAGAAAGATGCTGAGAAATTAAAGGCTATCTTCTTAACTTTCTCATTTTGATCAAAACGTCTGTGTGTTCCTCTTTTTTTCTTTTATTCTTCTCTTTAGATAGCGTGTTTCCTCTTTTTCTGTTTTGCTTCCTTCTTTGTTTAAGTCATTTTTATTATATTTTGTTATCTTGCTTCTGTTCCTTCTCTTCCCTCTTCTTCCAATTCATGCCTTTCAATATTTCTCAGAATTCTCCCTCGCATTCCTCCCTCCCACCTCTTCCTAACATATTTCCCACTCCCTTCACACATCTAACAATATACCTCTCACTTATTTCTTCTGTTTATCTTTGTTTTGCTTCTCCATTCTACCTCGCAAATCTCTGTCCGTCTGTCTGTCTGTCTGTCTGTCTCTCTCTCTCTCTCTCTCTCTCTCTCTCTCTCTCTCTCTCTCTCTCTCTCTCTCTCTCTCTCTCTCTCTCTCTCTCTCTCTCTCTCTCTCTCCTCGTCTTCTCAGCACTATCTCTTTCCCTCATCTCTCCTAAGCTCATATCACCCCCTCCTAGTCACCATAGAATGCCTTGAGAAAGAAAAGTCACTGATGCCGGGAAAAATATGCAATATTCGGTAGACTCCTGTTGGATCTTCAGCGCAATATTAAGGAATAACTGAGGCTCGATCCTCCGTCAACTATTCTCGAGGAAGACACATTTCCTTAAAAAAAAAATTCGGAACGGGTGGTGTTTGAAGTCATGGCAAGTGAGTCCTAAAACTCGTTTCGTGGTTTGTTTACACTTGTGATATTATGATTTCATGAGCCACATTTCCTACATCTGCTTACCTGAATATTCGTTTGGGTATTAGAATGCTACGCTAGAGTGAGGAAGGTAAAGTGAATTGCTTGTTGGTCTTTTCTGAGTACAGGGACGAATAAAATGTCCTGATGAGAGAGAGAGAGAGAAGAAGAAGAGAAGAAGAAGAAGAAGAAGTGGTGGGACAAATGGGAGAAATGGGTGTTGAGTGATTCGAGTTTGTTTTATACTCCATTCCTGTCTTTATTTCCTCAGTATTTCATAATGGAGCAACTGAAATTTGTCCTCATTGAGCATCATATTGTTGTTGGTGGCCTACTGGAAGACTTGTTTAAATCAGCTTGGAGGTTTGACGTGTCCTCAGTGGATACCTCTCTTACGCAGATTCGAGTATCTGCAAAAGGATGATTCTGTGATACAGATTCGATTTATGTTACTTTCTACAGTTTGTCGGGTATGGGAATGAGAAAGAGAACAAGGGCCAGTAATACCCCTTGAAGAATAGAACCTTAAGCTATAGAAACATCTTACTACGCTATTGTAGCCTTATATTAAGTTTGGCAGCCTCCGATTTTACACTGTTCACTATTGCACTTTGGGGTCTGTTCGTTAGAACATAAAATCTCCATCTGTTCACTTTTGCAATCATTTTATGGTATACTACCTCATGGTCACTCTGTCGAAGATTTTTCCTAAGTCAGCGAAAACTACATTTTGCTTGTCTTCTACAGCATCCCATGTAGTAATGGTCAAGAAACTGCTTGATGCAGAAGCGACCTGCTCTAAACCCATGCTGTCCTGAGTTGTGAAGTTGTTAAGATTCCATGTGATAGGAAATTTTTCTTCTTAAAAATCTCTCAACGATTTTGATAATGTGAGACGTCAGCGCATCCACCTTGCTGCCATCTTTTTTAGAATGAGGCTTTGTCAGTGGATTTTAAGGACTGAGGGATGATTCCTGTGTCCAGGCTCCTTCTCCATAGAATATTCAAGGCAAGAGATAGTGGTTTCTTTCAGTTCTTGATGAATATGGAGCTCCATGAGTCAGAGCCTGGCGAGAGCGCAGGGACATACTATCGATGGCTTTCCCGAAGTCAAGTGGTGTTAGAGTTACGCCAAAAAAAATGATGTCGGCAGGGCTTTGAGATTCATTCATGAAAAAACTCCTTCGGATTGTAAATCTTACGACTGATTAACGGCTCATTGAACACAGAATCATACTGTGAAGTCAGTATTTCACTCAGTTCTTTGTTTTTATCAGAGTAGCTTCCATCTCCTTTAAGCGTGAGACTAATACTAAATGTGGTTTTACTTCTGGATTTGGAATATGAAAAAAAGGTATTTAGAATTTCTCTCTCAATTTCATTTATAACTTATTTTGTGTGTCTCCCCTGTGACATACAGCACCGGGAAAATGGAAAGTAATCAAGTTCGATTAAATGCCTCTCACAAGCATCAAGGTACAGCATTTAAGGAGGACTTGAGAGGAGATGGCTGGAGTGTAACAATCAAAGGCTGATGTTGGTTACTGAGAAATGTCTGGTATGTGAGACGTGCAGGACAGGTAGGTGTGTCAACGCAGCCCTCCTGACTGGTTGCATGCCGCTGCATGCCGTTGCAAGGAGTCACGAACTGTTGGCGAATATCGACTTGTTAGTGGATTCGTCAGGGTTAAATCCTCTTGACTCCCCAAAAGGTCATTAAGGCAGCAGTCTTCTTAGTTACCAACCTCCATCTCTGTTAAAATCTTTGTAATAGAAAATGAAGTAATCTCTCTCTCTCTCGCTCTCTCTATGTGTGTTTATATGTATGTATATATATATATATATATATATATATATATATATATATATATATATATATATATATATATATATATATATATATATATATATATATATATATATATATATATATATATATATATATATATATATATATATATATATATATATATATATATATATATATATATATATATATATATATATTGTTTATTTAGATTTTAGTAAGGCTTTTGATAGAGTACCACCAGAGACTATTAAAGAAAGTGGCAGCCCATGGCATTGGGGAAAAAGTGTTGTCATGGATCGAGTCATGGCTCACGAACAGGAAGCAGAGAGTGTGCATAAATGGGGTTAAATCCGAATGGGGATCTGTAACAAGTGACATTCCACAGGGATCAGTCGTAGGCCAGTTGTTGTTTATAATATATATCAATGACCTTGACGAGGGAATTACTAGTGATATGAGCAAATTCGCGGACGACACGAAGATAGGTAGGATAATTGATTCAAACGTAGATGGCATGGAACTTCAGGACGATTTAGACAAACTTAATTCGTGGTCAGAAAAGTGGCAGATGCAGTTCAATGTAAATAAATGCAAGGTTCTGAAGCTATGGAGTGTCCATAACCCAAGCACTTATAAGTTAAATAATGAAGAACTTAACTATACAGATTGCGAAAAGGACTTGGAGGTTATGGTAAGCAGCAACCTTAAACCAAGACAGCAATGCATAAGTGTACGTAATAAAGCAAATAGATTACTAGGATTTATATCAAGAAGTGTAAGTAACAAGTCCAGTGGTTATACTACAGCTTTATACATCATTAGTAAGGCCTCACCTAGATTATGCAGTTCAATTCTGGTCTCCATTTTACAGAATGGATATAAATTCGTTAGAAAACATTCAGCGTAGAATGACAAAGTTAATTCATAGCATTAGAAATCTTCCGTATGAAGAAAGATTGAAGTCCCTTAAATTGCATTCACTTGTAAGACGAAGAATGAGGGGAGACATGATCGAAGTGTATAAGTGGAAGATGGGTATCTCTCTCCAAGAGAGAACCCGCAGTAATGGATTCAAATTAGACAAATTTAGAAAGGATATAGGAAAGTATTGGTTTGGAAATAGGGTAGTTGATGAGTGGAACAGTCTGCCTAGAAGGGTTATTGAGGCTAAAACCTTGGGTAGTTTCAAATTTAGGTTGGACAAATACATGAATGAGAGGGGTTGGATTTGAGTATGGGCCAACAGGCCTGCTGCAGTGTTCCTCCTTTCTTATGTTCTTAATTTTGTGATGTATCGGATATTCGCATCCGCATCTGCGGAACATCCGCACAATTTCTTACATCCGTATCCGCATCCGCATCCGCATTTCACAGCAAACAGATATCCGCATCAACATCCGCGGAACATCCGCACAATTTCTTACATCCGCATCCGAAATCCCCGGAATATCCGCACAATTTCTTACATCCGCATCCGCATTCGCATCCGTAAAATGAGCAAGTAAGACATCCGTATACACATCCGCATACCGGATATCTAAATTTTTCACATCCGATACATCCCTAGAACTTCTTATGTTCTTGTGTGTGTGTGTGTGTGTGTGTGTGTGTGTGTGTGTGTGTGTGTGTGTGTGTGTGTGTGTGTGTGTGTGTGTGTGTGTGTGTGTGCATATGTATGTATGTATGTATAGGGATAGTTTACTCCCACCTGTGTTATATTTATGAAAATATTTGATAGAGAATTTAAATTCAGGTATAAAAATAATTTGTATAAATTTATCAGATCTTCTACATTGATTTGTTGATAAACAGCTTGAAATAATATAGAACACTGGATAACCAGAACGGTGGACAGAGGAAAAGGTGTGACCAGCGGCCCGTAAATTGATAGTCCGGCGCTCTATCGTCTCGACTACCCAGGCCATTTATGTCCCGCTACAGTCCGGCGCTTTACCGTCTCGACTACCTAGGCCATTTACCGTATTTCGCGGCTTATTAGACGCATTTTTTTCCATAAAATATCTCCAAAAACTAGCCTGCGTCCTATAATATGAAGATCAGTGACAGGAGCTATAAGTTTGGGGTGTGGGGTGGGCTGTAGCTCCCCCAGTTACGTCCGATGCCGAGCCATTGAAACTATAGCAAGTCTTATAAGCCGCGTCTTATAAGCCACGAAATACGGTATGTCCTGCAATACGCGCCCCTCGTCCACTCTTTTGTTTATCCATTGACAGTTGTTTATTACATATAAATCTGAGTTCATATAGAACATTGCAAGTACAGTAACTCAGGATAGTGACTTGATACACCTTCAATTACATCTGTGTCATTAAAAAAAACACTGATATTTGTTGTCTATAAAAATAAGATACTGGAAAAAATAAATATTGCTCATTAAAACTTGCTATAACAAACTAGGATTGACAGTAAAAAAAATAAGAATATGTTAGGTGTGTGAAGCTCTATGAGTCAATAATGAGCTTATTCTTTAATTCAAATATTTTTTGGTATTAGAGCATTCTTAACTGGTAGGGAATAGGTGATATATAGCGTTAATGACCCTCGAATAATCGATAGGCTTTAAGCGCCTTAACCATCAATTTATTTACTTACCGAATTTTCCGTCGTATTGGAAAATCAGCCTGCGCCTTATATGCTCAAAGTCAAGGGTAGGTTTTGGGTTAAGCTTTAGCAGTTGTTTACTAACGATACATTATAACTGCTTGCAAACACCGTGCCACCAAGCAGCAAACAGTCGTGCGTCTTATACGCCAGAATATGCAGTATTGTGAAAAACCTTCAAAATAGGGAAATATAGAATTAACTATATTGGACTTTAGTGTCAAAACAGAGCTGAAAAAAATGTGATTTTGAAACCACTATCGCAGAAAACAAACTCTGTCACAGCTGGACTGTATTGGGCAACTTTAGAATCTTAATTTGTCTATGGTAACTCTCAGAGATGCAGTGTTGGGTAGCTATCAACGTTGACATGATAACATGACTCAAGAAATCGTAAAATCACGAATGCAAGCAAACCATGGAACGGATGGGATTTGAAACCATGGCGAGTGATTCGCCATGGGTTTCATACCCCATCCGTTCCGTGGTTTGTTGACACGATATCTTTGCGTTCCATTACATTAACATCTTTTAGACAGTCAGTTTGTGCTTCAATAGTAGTTCTGCTCTTGTGTAATTCACAATTGGGTTTCCTTCTGGGACAATTAGACTAAACCCTTAACTGTACAAAATACACTCATAGACAAATACAGTGGACCCCCAAGTTTCGGTCACCTCGGAAATCGTAACACCTATATGATGAGACATATGGAACAACAGGATATCTTTATTGCAGAAATGTTTTCTCAATAAAGATACCCACTGATGCACATGTGTCTTAGTCATCAATTTGTCGATAATGTAAATCATTAATGTATAGAATTTCCTATGTAGTTGATTGAACATTGATGTCAGGTGTGTAACTATAATACCAATGAAACCATCATTTTATGAGTATCGTTTTTACTCTGGGATCCAAATGGTAATTATTTATGATGTAAAAACCGTAGAATCTACAATGGTATTAATAATGCAGGAACTGTATCATCTACAGTGGTATTATTGATGCAAGAACCGTAGCATCTGTAGTGGTATCAGTGGTATCACTACGAGGTCTCCGTGATTAATAATGGTAAAAGAAGTATTATAGCTTAAATGATAATCTCTATCTTGTTATTGTAGTCTGGTTTTAATAAACCATATCATCATATAAACCTATAATATATCCTTTGCTGTCATTACCTTTTGTTAATTAGTGATGTCAGCTTTCTCGTGAGTATTCATATTTCTTTTATATTCATCAAACTCTTGTTTTTTTCCCCTCACCAACTATGTCTGATCTTATCCTATGAAATGTTTGTTCTTCTGGTTGATGACTTTGACGGGTTCTCTTGTCATGGGTAAATTCTGCCATCATGGCTAGCATGAGTCACTTTTATTCTCGTCTACTTTTAGTGCCATTTTCTGAAGAGGCTTTGGTTAGGTAAGACTTATCAGAAAACAGAACAAGTGTTTCCTGACGCGGGTCTTAGTCATATGATGACCCGCCACTGGAGATTTTGGTCATCTGCCGGAGACCTTCTACTGGCTTACCAGTCGACCCCCATTAAAAATTAATATTTTGAAGATATAGTTGAATAATTGATTTCAGTGGATGAGTACTGCTGACCTATGTCACTACCTGATCTAATTACACCTTAATTCTATAAATTATCTGGGATAAATGTCATGCAATAGTTTAGAAGACTGACAAGTTGAAAAATGAGACACTTGTACAATATTTATAAATCATTATTGAGTAAACGTTTCGCCAGCTTCTTTAGTCCGGTGCAGAGAAAAACGATGAAAGACGAGGAGGAGACTGAGGTAATCAGTCCCATAGTCTGCAGACCATAAGTCATTCACACAACCCACCAACTCACCCCCACATCTCACCAGCTCCCACACTTCAAAACATCTCTCCCATACCACTATAATTAACTCCCCAACCCCACCAGCTCACACTCCCACTAATTCCCACACCCCACTAATATTCTCACGCCCATGTCCTACCAGCTCACTCCCATACCTTACAAACTACTATACCCATCCAAGTTTCATGCCAAATTAACACACATACACTCTACAATTCTTCCCAGCATCCCTGACACACTCAGAAACATGCGAACAACTGGATTTCTTAATTCAAAGATGTCTTCATATATTATCTTATTATATTATCTGTGTATTGATCTAAAAAGTAACTGGTTGGGGAGATATGATTGAGGTGTATAAATGGAAAACAGGAATAAATAAAGGGGATGTAAATAGCGTGCTGAAAATATCCAGCCAAGACAGGACTCGCAGCAATGGTTTCAAGTTGGAAAAGTTCAGATTCAGGAAGGATATAGGAAAGCACTGGTTTGGTAATAGAGTTGTGGATGAGTGGAACAAACTCCCGAGTACCGTCATAGAAGCTAAGACGTTGTGTAGTTTTAAAAATAGGTTAGATAAATACATGAGTGGGTGTGGGTGGGTGTGAGTTGGACCTGACTAGCTTGTGCTATTAGGTCAGATGCTGTACTAATTCCTTAAGTGGAAGTGATCTGACTGCCTGAGTTTACCTGGAAAGGGTTACCTCCAGGTGGTCAGGTCTAAGCAGGGGAGTGATGGACTTGCCTTGCATGGGTCAGTAGGCCTGCTGCAGTGTTCCTTTTTTCTTATGTTCTTAACACATTCCGACAACACTGCGACAGCTCCCACATCCTCCCACGTCGACAACACTGCGACAGCTCCCACATCCTCCCACGTCGACAACACTGCGACAGCTCCCACATCCTCACACGTCGACAACAGTCAAAAGACAAACCTCATTAAGGTTGAAACTATTTTTGTTGACAATTTTATTGTTTGTCTTAGTTTTAACGTTACTGGGTTAAGTTTCGACAGTAGGTTGAAGAGAGAGAGAGAGAGAGAGAGAGAGAGAGAGAGAGAGAGAGAGAGAGAGAGAGAGAGAGAGAGTGCCAGAAGTTACTGGCCATGGGATGCCTGCCTGCCTGCCCAGTTCCAGATGCCAAAGGCTAAAGAAAGCATTCTAAGAGCAGCAGTAAAATAACATTCCAGCCCATAACTTAGAATCTATAGTAATAAACAATAGATTATATCACTAATAACATATCAAACATGAAGAACGAGACAACATACTTCCAATCTCTTTTGTTTTTATTAAGGATCAAAAACAAGTCTTTCTCTTGTTTGCGCATCAATTAAACAATTCTTTCTCTTGTTTGTGCAACAATGACTTTCTGGGTGATAAAGACAGCCACTTCTATGATTCACATAGGTCACTTTGTCGATAATACATACAGTTACAGTGATAGATGATTGTGAAAAGGCCTTCACGTGACTGTAATGTGTAACGGCCTACAGGTGACTGTAATTAGGTCACGGCCTACAAGTGTTTTAGTAGATTACACCCTACAAATGACTGCAGGTAGGTCATAGCCTATAAGTGAAAGTAGGTAGGTCACAGCATACAGTTGACTGTATTAAGGTCACATCATACAATTGACTGTAGGTAGGTCACGGCTTACAAGTGACTGTAAGTAGGTCACAGCCTAGAAATTAGTGTAGTAGTACACACACAACCCTCTCATATAAAAGGAGAGGAGCTTACGACGACGTTTCGGTCCGACTTGGTCAAGCGTGCAAGTGATCACAGGTAGGACACAGCCTACACATGCCTGCAGCAGGTCAGGAAAGCTGGGAGGAATAGTACAGGAAGGGTTGAAATGCTTAACTTGGAGAGTGAGATGGAATAAGCTGAATAGAAGGGAGTGGTGAGGGAGTAGGATGGAGGAAGAGCGGAGTAGCTAAGTGGAGAAGGGCGGAAAAAGAGAGTGGAAAGTGGATAGTCACATTACAGCTCACCATCCCTAGAGAGAGATACTCAGAGGTGTGGCCATCAATTTTAAGTGGATCTCCTACTTCCCTCTCACCAAATTAAAAAAAAAATAACACAAACTCGTGTAAATAATTTAATAACACAAATGCGCTGATCGTCTATATGTGCTCAGAATACAATAATATTATTGCAACTAAAAGGTGTAAATACATTGTTGCGATATCGTCGCGAGAACCGTGCTAAACATTGTGAAAATGTATCTTAAATTTTAATTTCTTGAAAAAGACACTAAATCTTTTTTTGCAAGACTTGGGTAGAATTACAATGAAAATATAATATTGAGCATTAATTTAATATTTGTAAATTAACCAAAAGGCACTTAAATTCCTTAGATAAATTTCCTAATATATATATATATATATATATATATAATAATATTATATATATAATATTATATGATTATTTGAATTTATTTTTTATATTGAATTATAATTTATGTTTTATTCATATATTTATATATATATTTTATATATATATATATATATATATATTATACCTGTTTTCCAATTAATTTATTGCTTTGTGAAATTTGTTTTTTAAATTGCCACAGTAAATGGTTTTATTTACCTAAATGGAGATTTGACTTCATACTATGTGTTCTCTTTATCATGCATTCCTATTCCTTTCTACTATTTTTCATACATTCCTATTCTTTTATATTAATTTTGTCATACATTCCTATTCTTTTCATGGAATTTCTTTTTTATTACAAAGAAAATTACGGAAATTTTACAACGTTTTGGTCCGTTCTGAACTGTATAATAGTCCAGAACCGAAACGTTTTTTCCTTGTGATGTTGTGGTGTGGGTTTACGATGTTGTGGTGTGGGTTTGTGATGTTGTGGAGTGGGTTTGTGATGTTGTGGTGTGGGTTTGTGATGTTGTGGTGTGGGTTTTTGATGTTGTGGTGTGGGTTTGGGATGTTGTGGTGTGGGTTTGTGATGTTGTGGTGTGGATTTGGGATGTTGTGGTGTGGGTTTGTGATGTTGTGGTGTGGGTTTGTGATGTTGTTATGTGGGTTTGTGATGTTGTGGTGTGGGTTTGTGATGTTGTGGTGTGGGTTTGGGATGTTGTGGTGTGGGTTTGTGATGTGGTGTGGGTTTGGGATGTTGTGGTGTGGGTTTGTGATGTTGTGGTGTGGGTTTGGGATGTTGTGGTGTGGGTTTGTGATGTTGTGGTGTGACAGGACCCATAGACACAATACCAGACACAAAAATCTCTATGACATTCCACGTGTCCGGCTAAATCTATACAAACGTTCAATGTACATTAAAGGGCCTAAAATCTGGAACTCCCCACCTGAAAACTCCAAAACTGCAGACTCAACCACCATTTTAACACTATCATCAAAAAACATCTTATCTCACTAACACACCCCACCATCACCTAAAAACACACACACACACATCCTCCTTATCTACACCAACACTGACCCAAAGGACAGTAAACATAAAATCCTTAATATAGCTATTGTCTAATAAATCTGAAACTAGTCTTAATTTGCCTGATTTACTCCAATATTGGAGCTTTAATTAATAATAATAATAATAATAATAATAATAATATCTTTATTTACTACAAGTACATGTACATGGTATACAGGCCTAGCTGACATCAGTGACATACTACTATATAGAAAGTCCCTTGTTATGCTGAGCATTTCGGGCAGATTAGGTCAGTGTCCTAGAATGCGACTCACACCAGTCGACTAACACCCAGGTACCCATTTTACTGATGGGGAACATAGACAACAGGTGTAAAGAAACACGCCCAATGTTTCTGCCCTGGCTGGAAATCGAACCCAGGCCCTCGCCGTGTGAAGCGAGAGCTTTAGCCACCAGGCCACCAGAGCCCCCTAAATAATAATAGAAACTGTGTAACATGCTAAGACAAAACTATTCTTATTACTAATCTTTATACAATCAAAACATTCTAAACTACCTCACTAGTGTAAATCTCATTAATCATTTGAAATTTGTATTCATATACAATATAGATTGAATATAGATTGAAACCTAGTATTAAGTCTGCCCGAAATGCCTAGTATGCCCAGGCATGCTAGACATGCTAACGGCCATCTTTGTAATTATAGTCCTTAGTCCTTAAAATGTAAAACACACATTGTAATTTTTACAAGGAAATAAATCAATTTCAATTTCAATTGTGGTGTGGGTTTGTAATTTTGTGGTGTGAGTTTTTGATGTTGTGGTGTGGGTTTGTGATGTCATTGTGTGGGTTTGTGATGTTATGGTGTGGGTTTGTGATGTTATGGTGTGGGTTCGTGATGTCATGATGTGGGTTTGTGGTTTTTCTAGTTGTGAATATGTGATTATGGCTAAAAAATCTCTTTTCCTCTCTCTCTCTCTCTCTCTCTCTCTCTCTCTCTCTCTCTCTCTCTCTCTCTCTCTCTCTCTCTCTCTCTCTCTCTCTCTCTCTTCTCTCTCTCTCTCTCTCTCTCTCTCTCTCTCTCTCTCTCTCTATTAAAATAACTCATATCTCTCTCGCTCTTTCTTCTCTCTCTAAGAAACAATAGTACCTATATTTTAACCAGACCAGAGATGACTTCTCCCTTATGTCTTTAAGATGCTGCGGAAAAACAACAATATATTAAACCAAATTCTAAGCCCGTATGGGTCATACAGCTGAAAAAATATATATATATATATATATATATATATATATATATATATATATATATATATATATATATATATATATATATATATATATATATATATATATATATATATATAAGCAATTTTACCACTTGAAAATAAATTACGAAATTTCTTCGCCTACCGCCATCACACAATGCAATAAACTGTTTTTTTAGGCTTAGCAATAAGTGATAGTTTTAGTAGTAGTCTCACTAGTTCTGGTGGAGGTGGTAGTGTTAGTGATGGTGGTGGTAGTGTTAGTAGTGGTGGTGGTAGTGTTAGTAGTAGTGGTGGTAGTGTTAGTGGTGGTGGTGGTAGTGTTAGTAGTGGTGGTGGTAGTGTTAGTAGTAGTGGTGGTAGTGTTAGTAGTGGTGGTAGTGATAGTGGTGGTGGTAGTGTTAGTAGTGGTGGTAGTGTTAGTAGTAGTGGTGGTAGTGTTAGTGGTGGTAGTGATAGTGGTGGTGGTAGTGTTAGTAGTGGTGGTAGTGGTAGTGTTAGTAGTGGTGGTAGTTTTTACTTCCTATCCACGTTAAATTTCCTCGCAAGGCTGTCAGTACAGCGTCATTTTTCTCTCTCTTCTCTCTCTCTCTCTCTCTCTCTCTCTCTCTCTCTCTCTCTCTCTCTCTCTCTCTCTCTCTCTCTCTCTCTCTCTCTCTCTCTCTCTCCTCTCCCTCTCCTCTCTATTTTCTTTTATTTATAATCCATTCCTCCCTACTTGCACTTTATCAGATGTCTTTATCCCTCACATTCCGTCACAATCTGTCTCTTCCTTCCTTTCTTCCTTACTTTCTCACTTCCTTAATTCCTTCCTTTTTTCCTTTCCTTCCTCTTTATCTTCCTTCATTCCTTCTCCCTCCAACTTCTTCTTCTTCTTCATCTTCTTCTTCTTCTTCCACCTTCCTACCTGTCTTTCTTGTCATTCGCTTTTTTCCCTTCCACGTTCTTGCCAACTTCCTTTTCCTGAAGCCTCTCTCTCTCCCTCCCTCTCATCCTTCTCATCCCCCCTCCCTCCCACGCACGTCCACCTTCCCTCCCTTTCTGGCCTCCCCCTCTCCTACCCTCATTCCCTCCCTCCCCCACCTGCCAATCCACAGTCCCCAAACCCCCACCTACTTACCCCCAGCTCCTCTCTTCTCTTCTTGCCCCTCTATCCCTTCTCTCTCCCTCCCTCCTATCCTCGCCCACCCTTCTTCCCTCCATCCCTCCTCCCACGCCGGCCCCCTCTCCCTCTATTCCTCCTCCCACGCCCACCCACCGCCCACACCTCTTCCCACTGACTAAAGGTGAGAGTATCGTAGGGTTCAACATGTACGTGTGTGTGCTCCTGTCAGGCACCCGTCTCTCTCTCTCTCTCTCTCTCTCTCTCTCTCTCTCTCTCTCTCTCTCTCTCTCTCTCTCTCTCTCTCTCTCTCTCTCTCTCTCTCTCTCTCTCTCTTCTCTCTCACGCACACAAATATGCTGGAGTTCTATGACAGTCACAGAAATACAATGACAATGTTGGGTGGATTTCATCTTCTTGGACTGCAAAACAAGCATTTGACACAGCACCACTCCTGAGATTAGCTTAGAAATCAGAGGAACAGGCAGAGTTAAAAGGCAGAGTGCTCCAGTGGGTCAAAGTGAACGTGAATGAAAGAAGACAGAGAGTATTAGTAAGAGAAGACACATCAGAATTTTAGAGAGAAATAAGTTGGATTCCTCAAGGATCAGTATTAGGACTACTGATGTTTCTCACATGAAAGAAGACAGTATTAGTAAGGGATGAGACATCAGAATTGTAGAGAAGAAACAGTTGATTCCTCAAGGATCAGTATTAGGACTACTGATGTTTCTCACATGAAAGAAGACAGTATTAGTAAGGGATGAGACATCAGAATTGTAGAGAAGAAACAGTATGATTCCTCAAGGATCAGTATTAGGACTACTGATGTTTCTCACATGAAAGAAGACAGTATTAGTAAGGGATGAGACATCAGAATTGTAGAGAAGAAACAGTATGATTCCTCAAGGATCAGTATTAGGACTACTGATGTTTCTCACATGAAAGAAGACAGTATTAGTAAGGGATGAGACATCAGAATTGTAGAGAAGAAGCAGTATGATTCCTCAAGGATCAGTATTAGGACCACTGATGTTTCTCACATGAAAGAAGACAGTATTAGTAAGGGATGAGACATCAGAATTGTAGAGAAGAAACAGTATGATTCCTCAAGGATCAGTATTAGGACCACTGATGTTCGTAATATGCGTGAACGATCCAACAAAAGTGACTGAGTCCTATGTGTCACTTTTTGCGAACGAAACTAATATGAGAAAGAAAAGCAGGAGAGAATATGGATAATCTTCAGGAAGGACCTCAGTAGACTAGAGATGTTGTCAAGCAAGAAGCTTCTCGAGTTCAACCCTAACAAATACGATGTTGGACAAGGTGAAGGAAGACCTGATATAGAGTATAGCATATGCAGAGAGAGAAGCTGCAAATATCAGAGAGCGAAAAAGGACCAAGGACCCCATTGGAAATAAGTTCATGGACCCCAGTGGAAATAAGTTCATGGACTCTAATGGAAATACAAGGACTAAATAGAAATAAGTCCAAGGACCCCAATGGAAATAAGTTCAAGGACCCAATGAAAATAAG